>APFE030253343.1:0-30818 GCA_000404065.3 Pinus taeda | reverse complement strand
ATTCTTTTTTTTTTTTTTTGTTTACTGCTGCTATGATTTTGATCCATCCTCTCTCAATTTGATTTGCTAAAAAAAAAAAAACTTCTATCAAACTGCTTGAATTCCATCCAACATCATTGTAGAATTGTCATCTACCATGAATTCCTTCATTCCTGTGTCGATTTTGACTCTCATATTTCACATACAGGTGCACCAGGGCATTCCCCACATACAAATCAGACAGAAACCCACCTTTAATTATTCCCCCGTGGACCTCTTTACGATGTTCCAAGGCTGCCAAGTTAGCGCATGGTGTCAGCACACAAGAAAACGTGAACTCATTCGGTTGAATTCCATCTCTCCGCATATGGCAATACAATTTCCTTGAAACCCTCGCCTGGGGTGACTTCACCAGGAGGCCTTGATCTGGATCTGGAGCGTGATAACATGCGATGCTTCTATCAAACCGCAGCCTCACGACCTCGTACCATCCAGGTATAATCAAGAGGACGTAAAACACACACGAGGTGAGATGAAGTGACCTCGAACCTGAGACTCAGAGGAAGCACCTTGGTATTCTTTCCTCCATAGAAGCTTGCAATAGGAATGCCAATTTGCATAATACCGCCTTTGATCACAACACCGTTAGACTGGATTCCTGGACTAATAATACTGAGTGCAATGCCCAGTATATTCAACACCGCCTGCCGTGAGACATGCCCACAATATGTATACAAACCTGCCCCCTGCGGGATTCTGATCCCTATATGCTGTCAAGCAATTCCTATACCTACGCGTCTCTTCTTTCTGCCACTTCGCAGCCTCCAGCGCCTGAATCCTCCTCATGTCTAGCAAAACCGCACTCCTCCTCGATCACTGCTGCACATTCCAGAAGTCACGCTGACTGAGAAAATTCTCATACGTAGGCATATCCACGACCTCCTACGCAGGTTGTTTGAATTTATCTAAGATCATGTCCTCGATGGCCTTTTCAACTCTCACAAACCATGGGTTGCAACCATATCTCCTTAGCTCAAATTTTTCCCAACGCCTTAGAAGCCAAACCTAGCCCGAGAACAATTATCCATACTTCACACTCTAGTTCATACATCTTCATAGTTTTATGCCACAACTCCAATACCCAAACCAGAATCTCATGGGCATACCGTGATCATCGCACCTAATGGCAATGAGAAAACCCATATCTGCTCGTCCAATCCACTCCTTGGATGAGAATCATGTCTTCTTCTCTTGGTCGATCCAATCTGATGCACACCAAATTAGAAGAATACAACCCTGCTAGGGTTTGGCTGCAACTTTATTCATAATCAATGGATTTTGATCCAGATCTCTAAATCTACGAGAAAACTCAGTAATCTCTCTATCTAACAGGCCAATGCAAAACTTTGGCAATAGAAACATCCATCTAAACCCAAAATGCCTCTGATACCAATTGTTAAGAAATTTACCCAAGAACATAAATTAATTACTGAAAGGAAAAAATATAAAATTAACCAGCAATAACCATAAATACATAAATACACATGTTTATCCGGGAAAACCCCAAATTCGGGGAAAAACCCAATCATAATGAAATTTCATTATCCTTGGCCAAAACCCTGGCCAATCCGGCCAAGTGAGCCTTCACCGCTCACCTCCAGGCCATGCATTACAATGAAGTCCTTCCAGCCTTTTATAGGCTTCATTACATATAATACCACGGGCAGAATACCATGGGTGCACAATACCATGTGCCCCAAAACCATCACTATTTAACCTCGTCAACTTTTGACTCTATCCTGAGTCAAGTTTACCTAACACTCGACTCTTTAAAATTGAAAAAACAAGTTCTGTCAAAGCGTCTAAAATTTATTTTAATCATAATAACATCACAAGTTCCCTTGTTGGTCTTTAGGTTGAGGAAAATCGAGTCTGCCAACCAAGGATTTCCCCTTGGAGGGAATCCTAGTCCTTTCTCTTCTTGGGGAGATGTTGGTGCACCCCATATGGCCACATTGTCACTTCCAGGGTTGGTGATTGGTTTTCCCGTATGGCTCTTCTCTACCTTTGTCGTTCAGAATACCGTAATTCCTGAATAGTCAAGTCAGCAACTAGATGATACTAGAGTTACCCCCCAGCCTTCTACTTTGTATGTTTCTCCCTCTCCTCCTTCCTCTTCGCTTGATGAAGTTGGTAAAGCTAAAGATCAAGTAACTGAGAAGAAGAAGAAGCGAAAAGAGAAAAAAGAAAAGAAGAAGAAAGAACCAAAAGCGAAAGGGGGCAACCATGCATCGTCTAGCAAAAGTCCTCACACCGCACCCTCTAAACCTAAACCTCCATGTGTCATTTGCAAAGGAGACCACTATCATCAAGATTGTCCTTGCATCCCTCGGATCTTAAGGGACTAGTCTCCTCATTTACACAATCCGGTGTCGTCAACCTCTGATGATCATGTTGAAAGTACACCATCAACTAGTGAAACTGAAGTATTCGGGCAGAAAAGGAATCGCAAATTTCCTTGTAATTTGTGTGAAGGCGATCACACCGTCTGCAGTTGTCCCTTCCTAGACAAAGCTAAAAGAGTTTTGGATGACCGTCCTACTTCACCGTTATGGCTCCCTCCTGGATATAAGAAACTCTTGCCGAGTCCACCACTGGTTGAAAATCTGGCTGGCACACCATTGCGGTTGGCCGAATGTCTATCATTGAAAATGAACCCTCTGAATCCATACCAGACGAAAGTCAAAAGGTCGAGGCAGTAGTTGGCCCGGTCTTGCCTTCAGAAGGTTCATCTTTGAATGATACCGTCACTGAAGAGAAAGAGAATGACACCGTTCAAATTCTTTTTGTAAGAACAGACTCCGATGAACTTGGGGGCAATCTACCCGTTCCTTTACCACAGGAAGGAAGTTCATCAAAGTCATATCCGGCCATCTATTCGGTCCCATCTCCAAGAAACCTAATCCTTTCCTTCGATTGGAATCTACTAGGTAGACCCCGTGTACCAGCTAGTGTGCCATTTCGAATCATTGTATAAGCTTACAGAATGGTCATGGCTAGTACCATCATAGATGAAGGGGCTTATGTGAGTATCCTTTCCTGAACTGCTTGGAAAGCGCTTGGTTTGCCATCGCTTTTTCCTGAAATGAGAAATCTGACAGGATTTGACAAAGGAAGCAGTCGACTGTTAGGGATCCTTCCCAATGTGCCCATTACTTTGAGAAGGAAAACCGTTCACATGAATGTGATGGTAGTCTAAGGACCCCTGCATGATAATCTACTCCTTGGGCATGACTATATTTATTACATGGGAACCATCGTCTCCTCACTCTTTAGAGTAATGTGTTTTCCGCATGAAGGCAGAGTGGTCAAGCTTGTAGACCAACTGTCATTCCCTAGTTCACACATAGAAAATAGTCAAATGCCATCTCTAAATGGTCTTTTCACGCAAGGAATGTCTCATCGATCTCTAGTCCATCCACCTGATAAGCGCGAGTGATTCAGGAGGATATGACTGAAACCCAGGGGGCATGCACCCTGGTCTATTTCAGCAAGAAAACCTTGGGTATAGAGTAGGTTTCCGCGGAGGATATATGACTAGTTTAACACACTCGTCTGTTTAGGAAAATGGGATTAGACTGGAATAAGATTCCCTCATCAAAGTTATGTGAGTGGAGGCGACTATGCCACTCACCTTTGTCTATTTCGGTAGACATCGCCAAGGAACCATTTTGTCTGCGATGCATATGGGGAGCTTTCATATGGTAACCTGCGAATTTTTCACTATACCTGGGGGCATGCAAACCTTTTTGCATGCAAGCGAAGAGTGACCATTTATTTTTTAAATTTGTAGGTCCTCTAACCCTTTAAACTCATAGGGTTGGTCGTTTCCTACCTTGCATAACGAAAGGATCCGGGGCAAAGCTTTAAAAGGTGCAAGCCCCATAAAAAATGGCGTCTTAGATGATATATCCTCATTATATGACTGGCACAAATAGTTTTAACGTAGAATTCAAGCTCATTAAAAAATAAACATAAGCAATGAGAAAATGTTTCCCCCAGAGTTTAAGCTCCTTAAAAAATGAACCAATTTTCCAGTAAATAACCATTGTGAATGCATTATCATCAGCTTTTGAGCCTTGGTCGTGTTCTCATCATCACCTCCACTCTGGTCTAGCCAATCATTTGCCTCCATTTGATTGTTTACCCTTTTGAGGAACATTTGCGAAGAGTGATTCTATTAGCCATCCTTGCGACACTGTCGTGATTGGAAAATTCCAAACCTTACCTGGAGTCAGCTGATACCCGAAATCATTACTCGTTCCTCAAAAAGCAAGTCTCCTTTAAGCTCTTTTCAACTGACTCATAAAATATGAAAAGATTGTCGAGCGTTTAGCCTCTCTAGCTCATTAAAGTCATCGGAAGTGCTATCCCTCCTCTAGATTTTAATCTTTTTGGACTTGAGGGATTATTACACAAAAAGATCGAGCGCTTGTCTTGTTCGGCTTGTTAAAATTACCGAACATTCATCCCTTTCATATTATTTTATGCCTTTTCGGACTTAAGGGATTATATGATGAAAAAGAATCTTTGGAGTTTCCTTTCTCTCCCTTTCAGACTCTCTAAAATTGAAAAGGACCAAGTTATCTTTGTCGTTAAACTCGTTAAAACTGAATAGCGACAAACTCGTCCAAATGGACGAGAACGAGTTTCACTGTCGCTAGGCTCATTAAAACATAGCGACAGGTTCACCCGCAGGGCGAATTATAGAAAAAGCATATGTTATCCTCCTCAAGCTTGACAAAAATAAAGAGGTACTGGTCAGCAGTGACTAGGGAAAATTGGGAAAAAAACTTGAAAAAACTTTATTGCTAGCAAGTCGCTCTTGAACATGACACTTTCTCTCCGCATCCGAGTCGGGTTGGGTTGTTCCATTCACTGGTCATATCACCATTGGTTCATCACACCATCCATATTTGGGGTTAACACTACCAATCCATATTCAGTGTGGCCGATATGTTCAAGAGAGGTCACTTAGAGAATTCACCTATGTCTCACCCACTGCAATACATTCACGCTCCATTCTTTCATGATCGCCACCCTGAACCCTGTATCATCAGATCGTTTTCACCTCCAAAATCATTTGCTCTGTTCCATGTTGTAGATGTGGGATTCATTAAGGCCTTCCTGTGATGGGTCACTTCTTGTCGACATTAGCTCATTATCCAAGAAGTCGACCTAGGAACAACCCTTTCAATACTTTGAAGCTTGCATGCCTCAATGACAAGTTTCTCACTTTCAGCGATAGGTTTACATCAATGGCCTTCGACCGAGAGATTTTGCGTGGTGTTCGACGCCAAGTCCTTTTTCACACCACATGAATTCTACTGTAGTACCTTGAGGATCATTGTCATTATTGGTGATTCCTGTCGCGCCTGTTAACAACTTACATCATTGGCTGGTAATCTGGCGATGTCTTTCCATGTTCGACTCCAGAACATTTTTCACGTGGATCGACTTGTACTCCGAGTGAAGATTGAATGAGTTTTGAAGACCCCAAATCTAGTTTCATCCATCCAAGCTGCGATATATTCAGGAAAATAAAGACATCAAATGTACATCATTGCCAAATAGATGATCATCCAAATCAAAGGATGATGAGTCCGAATCATCAGTCTGCTACACAGACGATTGTTTGTCCTATGTACATGAAAATGAATTTATAAATCTGAGCATGGGAATGCCCGCCTCAGCTAGATCATGAAAAATATTATGAAGATAATGTATTGTATTGTATCTTATTACAGGTCGCCTCCCAGCTCGAAAAAAACTTCGAATCCTCATGATAAAGCATTTCACCCAACATCAAAAGATTAATGACCTCATGCTTTAGGGGGAAATTGTTGTAGACATTTTTGGGCACTGCAACCCCAATCATAAATTTCCATAAGCTAAGGGCTCCTAAGTCCCTAAAAGTGTTTCTTCACTACCTAAAGGAACAAGGTCAGCTGATTACATCATCTCCCAGAAGCTCTCCACTAAAAACTGCTTAGAAATGGTCAAAACTAGGACCATACTGAATACCCAGTGCAGAGGGTGCGATGCATATCACCTTCCTAGTGTAAATGGTGCGATGCATACTGGATAGGATAGCCCCTCTGTAGGGTGTGATAGGAAAGAATGGACAAATGGCAGAGACTATTTGCGAGGTGTAAGATCATAGAATCTTCCAGAAGCTTCCCATCTAACACTTGCCTCTCTGTTTTCGACCAGGGATGAGTAAGAGATCGTCAGTCTCCAAGTGGAATCAAGAACTATCAGAGAGAGGACACTAATCAAGACCCCAGAAGATGACTCACTCCCCTACAATCATCTATATATGGATCCCTCATCACAAAGATCCAGAGGATGGAATCTTGTATCTTGTAGGGAAGTGATGTTGGTTTTCTGGTGAAACTTCATAATGTTAGGTGATCTAAGCTTTACTTGAGGTGAAGAAGGGATTTCTTGCTAGAGGACGATGCTGGGTACAGGTAGGATTATGAAAGTTTTGATAATATTGGATGCGAAATCATTCATATCCATTTAAATATCATGTCGAGTTTGGGTGGCTTAATCACAATTGCAAATCAACTGGGGCAAAGGATTTTTAATAACCACATCCCTTTGAAACTTGCGATTGCAGGGTCCCAGGAAGATGTGGTAGTGATGTCATGATGTGACGTGGTAGGTGATGTGGTGATGACATGGAGTATGACATGGAGGATGAAATCACTAATGATGTCATATCGCAATCAGCATGAGGAAGGATATCACGATCGCAATTCAAATGAGGCATGACTCTTGGAACTTTGCAATTGCATGGATGCGCTATTTAATTTTATTTCATTGTATAATCCCCTCGGGTCCGGGGCATATATCGAAATTGTAATTGGTAGTGTGTAGCGGGGCATGGATTTTTGGAAACTACGATAGCTACAGACGCAGGGATTTATGGAATGTATTTTATAATCTCGTTGGGTCCAGGCTTTATCGCATATCGCAATTCTTTAAGGTATGAGACTTAAGTTCTGTGGTTTATTGCGATAACTGCAAATGTGGGGGATCATATAATTGTATTAATCGTATGGTCGGGTCCAGAATATATTGCAATTGCAATGGAGTTTGCAAAGGGGTTTTTTTCCTTTAGAAAATTTGTATATTTACGATGCGAGGGAGTATTAGCCTTTAGATAAGTTAGAGTTTTGTGGGGATTTGGATGAGTCGGAGTTTATAAACATAAAACCTTTGAGAATCAAAAACTCTGATTATTTTGTTTTTTTATTAAATAACCCATATTTTTTTAATACTTAAGGTTTTTGAAGCCTAAGTGTAGTTTTGGCGGGGGGGCAGTTAAAACTTGTTTTTTTGGATAATCAAGGTTTAATACTTGGGTTTTAATTAAAAAGTCTAAGTATTAAACTTGGTTATAGTTCTTTATTAATAATTTTTATGTTGATTTTATAAAATTAAAGGGTCCCTATTTTAATATAATAGATTTAATAGGAAAATTA
This sequence comes from Pinus taeda, assembly GCA_000404065.3. NCBI lineage: Eukaryota > Viridiplantae > Streptophyta > Pinopsida > Pinales > Pinaceae > Pinus > Pinus taeda. The sequence continues at coordinate 23,286 of APFE030253343.1, read as the reverse complement.
TAATACATTAAAATGGGGTTTGTTGAACAGTACAACAATTGGTGATTCAATGGAAGAACCAATTATCTTTGATAAATGAAATTTTCCAAAAATTGAGTAAAAATAATGTAAGAAGTGGAAACTACTTTTCAAAACTTTTAGATAAATAAAATTACTCTGACTATAAAACTCATTAAATTGCAATTTCTTTTAAAAACCTTTTGTGAATGAAAAACACCTATTTACTTATATCAGTCATTGATAAGTTTATAAAAACAAAGTATGGGTCCTTTTACGAGTTAGTTTGTAATGCAGTCGTTTGTCACATGTAGAGTCACTACTGCTAGAAGGCATTCATAGCCTCGCATTCATAGCCTCGACGGGGTTATCAATTTAATAGTGTAATAATTAGAGGTATTTTTTTTTTAATGCTATAAAGCCATTTTCCTAGTTTGGTGGCCAAATAACAACAATGCCATTCACCAGTAATAATTTAAACTGAACAAGTTGGCTCGTAATGAGACCCCTTGTCTTATAATTAAAAATCATAAGCCATTACCCTGATTTGGTGTTCAGTGTGGTAATGTCAAATCAATTGGTTCACTATGAACATGGTAAGCAAGCTTGTGATGAGACCTCTTATCTCTTAGATATATAACATTTTAGAATTACACTCTAAAAATTCTCTTTTTCGTGGATGGGGAGGATCAACGTTGACTCCTTAAGAGTTTTGGATGACAAATTTGAGTTGAAAGTGTTTTAGTCATAAGACAATATTTACCTTTTAGGGATAACCTTTTTTTAATTGAAACTAGAGTAAAAGGATATAATGTTTCAAGGTTTTTAAAGATTTACAACTTAATGGAAAAGATTTTCAGAGTTCTATAATTTTTATCTAATTTTCAATTTTGGCAACCATTTCTTAAAAATTCCTACCTCCAAAATGAAAAAATAAAAATAACTTCAAGCGTTGTTTGAAAAGTCAATAGAGTACTACATAACATTTTATTAACAAAATCTGTAAAAAGAAAATATATTGCAGCGAGATGTACAATGTGAGTGATTTCTTATAGATCTTATTCTTTATTCTATTTTTTTTAAAAGAAATTAAGAAAAGAATTTCTTTAAGATTAGCCCATTACAGGAAGAGAATCTCTCTTTCTTAATAAATATCAAAGTATAAATATACATGGGCTTATCTATTCAACAATCTGAAATGGACCAAGCCATAATTTATGAAATTTGGTATGTTTCCCTTTTTCATCGTGTGCTTTTTCCCACTTGAGAACTAGATCTCCAACTTGGAAGGATATTTGTGTGACTGAACTTGCATCAAAAGAGGTTTTCACCATTTGTTGATGCTTGGTGTGTGTTACTTTGGCCTTTTCCCTTTCTTCTTCTTGTTTTAGGATTTGTGAATTTATTAATTGCAATGAAGAAGATGTTTCTTCAATAAATTGAACTAGGGCTAATGAAGGAAGAAATAAATGTGACGGAATAATGGCTTCCTTCCCACAGACTAGGGTAAATGGAGAAGTGCCTATAGAGGCCTTCTGAGTTATCCTATTACCCCATAGGGGAAGTATTCAAGCTTTGTGCCAGCCTCTTTGATTTTGATCTACAATTCTTTTGATGATTCTAAGGAGATTTTTATTATTCGATTCTGCCAAAATGTTTCCTTCAGGATAGTAATTAGTGGAATATTTGAGTTTAAAACCTCTCCTAATTGAAAATTCCATCATACTGGTACCCAAATTAAGATGCATTATCAAATATAAGTGCAGAAGGAAAACCAAGTCTTGTAATGATAAATTGATCAATAAATTCAATAACAGATTCAAAATTGGCTACCTTTAGAGAAATTGTTTCCACCCACTTTGTGAAATAATATGTAGTAGTCAGAATATATCTATGCTATTTAGAAGAATAAGGAATGATCTCACATATGATGTCCAGTCCCCATTGTTCAAAAGATTGTTTGATGTTGACTGGATGCAGAGGCAAGACTGGTTTCCATTGTCTTCCAGAAGTAGTTTGGCATGTTTTTCATTTCCTTACATATGCATGGGTATCTTTGAAGAGAGTGGGCCAATATTATCCAACATGTAAGATTTTGTGTGCAATAGTATTTCCTCCAAAGTGTCCACCTGTTGGTCCATCGTGAAGTTCCTGCAGAACTATTTATGCTTCAGACTTTTCTAAGCATCTTAACAATATGGAACCATAGTTTCTCCTAAATAACACATTAGCAATAATCTCATAATGACTTTATTTTAATCATAAAGTTAATTTTATTTTATAATTGAGTTGAAGAGGAGAATATCCATTTTTCAAATAAAAAATTAAATCAGCATATTGGGAATCAATATCAATTACACTTACCTCATAAAATTTTTCATTGTTACCTATGTCCCCTTCGGTTGCTATGTTGGATTTGATGAGCCCCAAAAATGGATGATTATTTGGGCTCATTCAACCTCCTAATTCAACTTAATCCACCAGTCTCATTAGTTTATTGCATGTTTTTTATTATATTTATGCTAATAGAGTGAATTGGGTTAGTCATTATGCCAACAAGTCTAATGTGTGCTTTGTGTAGCCTTTTTGGTGAATTTGGAGACAAAGTCAATGGTTGAAATGAGCACTTGGCAGCCAAATTCATGGAGAGTATTTTTAGGAAGGTGTTCCCTTCATTTATGGGCCTTTACCTCGAATTCTCCACCATCAGCTCGGAGTTCAAGGGCCACCAAATCAATTAGCACAAGGGCAGCCATCAAGTCAAGTAGGACTGCTGTTAACTACAAGTTTTGGCAGTCGAGTCCCTAAAGTTTAGAAGGACTATTGTGGTCCTCAATTTGTATAAATAAGAGGGCTTAGGGCCTCATTTTGGTTAGCCGGTAGTTAGTCATTTTGGTTAGCCAATAGTTAGTCATTTTGTATTCATTTTGTAGTCATCTTGTAGTTCGATTTTTAGGCAGTAGATTAGCTTTGCTTTCAACACATTTTCAAGTTCTCCTTGTGGATATTTTTTGGAATGTAACATTTCTTTTGATCAATAAAAATTAATCCAGCTTTGCACCAGCTCTAAATCTCTCTTAGGATGTTGTAGCTCTTGGGGTTGGGCCCATATCAAGTGCCCAGTACCTCCTTTGTTTACTTTCATGTGTCTTTGCTGCATTCTTAGAATAAAATCTGTTATTTAGATTTAAATCTTGTTTTGTTATTTAGGTTGTTTTTGATGAGTAAAATAGATTTTCATGCTCAGATTTAGTTGATAGGTTGTTAACAAAAAAATCTTCAAGAGAAGGGCCATCAAACATCTGTGGTTTCACCTCTCCCTCAGTGGGATCAGGAGCTGTGACTAGGATGACTTTGCTGCCCAGAAAAACACTGATTTTTCTTTGCCATGCAATCACTAGTGTTTGATTTTCATATGTAGAACTTGGTTACAAGTTCAGAATTTCATTTTATTAGTTGCATGAGATAAAATACATGGTTTCATTGCAGGTTACACTTTTGTTCATTCTCTTTACTAGCAGCTAGCATATTAGGTCAATGTAACTAGGTCTTTGAATTTACAAGTCTTTGTTGGTTCAGATTGGAAAAATGACTTGCAGATCACCTGTACCACTTCTTCATTTGCTTATTCTCCATTAGCACCATCTACTCCACCTTCTACTTAGAATCCTTTCCTCACGTTTGCCATTTGCTCCCAAAACCCTAATTTTTGTGCAACATTGCTTCAGTCGTCCTTCAACAAATCCACTGTCCTTAGCACCCTCTCACCACTCCATCCACCAGTCCCTGGGTCACTTTAGACCCCTATCCTACATCCATATCCATTCATGCATCTTCCCTCACTCACCCATCCTCTAAAATCCATTTTTTAAACATCCTGTAGAAATTTCTGAACATCCTGTAGAAATTCCTGAACATCCTGTAGAACCCCTGCAGACTTCCTGTAGAAGCTCACAAATGAGGTTTCTTGATAGCCAAACTTTGTGAAACTCTCAGGAAGGGTGTTAGGGACTCCTTAGACCCTCTTTGAAACTTCCCAACCTTTTGCAAGAATTTCCTCTTGCCAATACACCTATGCACAGTCAAAAGCTAGTTAAAAGCACATGCATGATAATTCTAACAACTTATTCAAAAATACAAAAATATGGTTCTTTAAGATTCTGCTATAGACATAGCTTAGATACATGCATTTAATCTTCTTATAAGTCAATGGCATCTCATTCAGTAGCCTGCATCTTCTTTCTTGCACCAGTAGCGTTAGTCGGTAAAACTAGGGTTTGCATTTCCTTTTCGCTTTTCACTTCTTGCTGCAAGTAGATTAGCCTCCTTTGAGTTAGCTTTCATCCATCAGTTAAAAATATTCTTCTAAGAGGTCATAGAAGTTGGCTTAATCTCCTAGCGGAATTGTGCCAGCTGACCAAGTGACAGCTGCGGCAAGAGCTAGTACTTGTGCATACAACACCGTCGCTTCCGAGTTTGTTACGAACTACCGGGTTGACAAAATTAAAGAAGGGAGTTCCAGGTGTTGTAGCATTATTGCTGCAATATTGGAGCCCACCATCTTTTTGGCGCCGTTGCCAGGGAAGCGTCAGAGTATTGGTGATTGCTGCTATTCTTCTATTTTCTACTACAACCTTCTGCTAACTAGTTTATTTCATTTCCATTTTGCAATTTCATTTCCACAAAAATAGAGTAGACATTTCTTACTTTCATATATTAGCATTTCAATTCCGCAATTTCAATTTTGCAAGCGTAGATTAGCATTTCGTTTTTGCAATTTCCATTCTGCAAGCTTAACTTAGCATTTCATTCCTACAATTTCATTTGAGCAAAATAGATTAGTCCTTTCCTGCTTTCATTTCAATTCTGCATTTTCATTCCATTAATATAGTTAGTTGCAATTCAATCTATTTTAGTTTTGCAAGTACAAGAAGAAAAATACAAAAGTCAACCAATAATATTTCATTTCATGCCTTGTAGGAGTAGAGATAAGTTAGAAAAAAGATTCAACAACACCCCCACTACTTCACACAACCAACCTTCTCTCTTCTTCGATGGCTATGATTAAAGAACCCTTAGGTGGATAGCAAGACATATTTGAAGAACCTCTAGGGGAGAAGAAGAAGAAAAAAATTCCTCTGGAGCAAATGGCTACAAGCAGAAATGTTGGGAGCAGTACCTTGTCCCAAAATAAATTTGCAAATCAGATGGAAGATTTCAAGAATGATATGAGGCAATTTCTTGCCATGCAACTGGATACCTTACAGATCCAAAGGAAGCAAGAGGAAGCCAAGAGGGCTTTGGTCATCTTTTGTACTAGGTGCACTAGAAAGCATCCTAAGAACGAATGTCCAATGCACTCCCTAGAAGTGTGTTTTGTCTGTGAAGAATACCATCCTATGAATCAATGCCCTTCCTTGCCTAGACTTAAAGCTGCATATCAGAGAGCCAAAGAAGTCACTGAACCACTCTATTTCATGAACCAAAGGAGGTCACATGGACCCATACCTTACCAACAGGAACTTCAAGGGACATCCAAGACCTATTATGACCCCTATCAAGCCACTTTCATGCCTTCTTGGGGTCCCCCTACTCATCCTTCCTCGTTCACACCTCCTCCTTATTCCTTCACAGATCCATATTATGCTCCTCCAGTGGCTCATTCATTTCACTCTTATGGTCAGCCACAGCCTTAGTGGAATGCACCTCATCAGGGATGGAGGCCCCAGTACAACACTCCTCTCGCTCATTTTCCTCCACCGCCTGCTCATCCACAACCATCGCCTCTTGCTCCACCAAGGCAACTCCAAATGCCTGCCCCACCACAACCCCATCCACATCCATCTCAAATATACACCTCCACTCAGCTACCCATACCGCCATTTCCAAACTCGCACAATGGAGTAGCTCAACCCAATTGCAAAGCTGAGATTCAACATGTCCAAATTAATCCTCCTGAGCTCAATGATCTTCACCAAAGCTCAGGAAGAGTGTTGCAAAACAGAGATTATATTGACAACATTAAAGGACCAAAGGCAAAAGAAGATTCAATGGAGGAGATCAAAGAACCATGGGCTACACTTGATGAAGAGGAGACATCAGAATCAGAGATCGAGAGAGCTCCCTCGTGGTTACAATCAAATCCTCCATGTATTCAAGAGAAAGATCAGCAAAAAGGGGAAGATGAGAAAGTCATGGTAGAAGGTGACATGGAACATGATCCAGATCAGCAAAAAGACCAAGGATATCGGAGCTACATTGAGATATGGTTTTAGACAGTCACTAAGTTGCAGCGGTACTCTCTTCCTCATCTATGTTTGATCCCTTCAAAGTCAGATCATTTGGTCTCTGAAGTCCAGCTAGCTATCAAAGCATGCATTTCAAGCCTCCACATCAATTTGTCTCTAATGTCGATGTGCACATGGCTCCATTAGAAGTATTCTTATACTTGAAAATGGTTTTTATTTTCAAGTAGGGTAGGGTAGAAAAAAGAAAAAAAAGAAAAAAAATGAAAATAAGAGGAAAATAAAAATCTAAGGTGAAAACCTCCTCGGAGGCGCCTCAGATCGGCTCATTGATTGAAAACCTCCATGAGGCGGTCAATGGGTTGAAAAGAAAAGAGAAAATAAAAAAAAGGATAAGATCCTTGGGTGAAAACCTCCCTTGGAGGTGCCTAGGGCAGGCAATTAGGGTGAAAACCTCCATGAGGCACCCTAGTTGTTTTTCAAAAAAAAAAAGAGAAAAAAGAAGAAGAAAAGAGAAAAAGAAAAATAAAATTAATTTCCATTGACTAATTGCAAGTTGCAAGAAGGACATTGCAGGTTAGGAGGATCACTCAAAACAAATACAAAGAAATTTTTGTGCCTTCTAGAGGAAGTTCTATATTTCTACAGGAAACATCCTGTAGAACCTTCAAGCGAGCCAGATTCGATTTTGGAAGGGGATCTAAAGCTTGAAATCTATTTTTTATGCCTACAAGCGTCCATGTTCCCATTCCTCACCCTTTTCCATCATCTTTTCCACCTCATTGAGCTTCTACATTGTGCTTCTACAGGAAGTTCCTGTAGAAATTGTAGGAAGCTAGAAATGGATTTCAAAAAGGTGGTTTGGCGAACATGGTAGCTTCATCAAGGGTTCAGAAGTCCTCCTGAAATCTTCAACCTCCTCCTCCATCATCTCCATACCTGCATCACAGCCCAAGTTCACTTTTCTTACCATGCAACAAAACTACAAAATGCCTTGAAGCAAAAATACCTAGAACAGAATTTGTTTTTGCCCTAACTTGAAAACCATGCATCCATTTGAAAAACAATTTTATGGGGAATTGTACAAGGGTGATGGAAACATGCCTGAGCAGTTTCAGTCAATTTTGGTGCACGGTTTATGAGAAATCAGCCTCCATTTCCGTCAGCCATTTTTGCATTTTCTCCATATCTGTGCATCCGTTTCAAAACTTGTTTCATGGACAAAAGAATATGGGTGATAGTAGCCTACCCAAGCAGTTTCAGCCGATTCCGATGCACGGTTTCCGAGAAATTGATCTCTTAAATATTCAGAAATTTTCCATTTTTCTCAAAATATGTGCATCCATTGATCACGATTTTGCTATGGGAGGTGCATGATGATGATAGGAACATGCTCAAAAATTTTCAAATCGATCCAATCTATCGTTTGGGAGCAATGGCGAAAACAAGTTTCGGTCCTGTGAAAATTCAGTGGCAGCAGCTTGAGGGTGCAGATCTAAGCGTGGAAATGAACTTTTGCAACATGCATCCGACCAGAGGACACCTACACAAGGAAAACAACCAAAAATCATCAGCAAAGCCCTCATGCAACCAAAGAAACCAGTACATGCAGCAATGACTAGCCACAACACCTCACAACAGCCATTTGACTTCAAGTACGCAACTGAAACTCGTTCTTCTATTGCACAAATCTAATTTAAAAAATGCATGAATGAATGGAATGGTGGAAGTAATCCATGAATATAGCAAGGTTAAGCCGATTTCCTTCTCTAGCACTCAACTGGAAGTCACGTAGTACATGTGGACAGCTGAGTTACGTGAAAATTAAAGCAACCAGGAGTGTTGGTCGTTTAAACCTCAGTTCAATTCACGACAGTGATTACAGGGGGAAAACACACAGTTTAGGAAAAACACTTCCAGTTGCATGTGGCCACGTACACTTGGCCACTTCACTCTCTCACGTAAATCATGCTAAAATTAAATGATGCTCGGCTGAAATTCTCACCACCCTCTGTTCAACTGCAGTCACAACTGGAGCACACATCCACCACGTCCAGATCAGTTAAGTAGTGGTCTTCTGCAAGATTCCTGCCTGCTTTCTCGAGATTTCTACTATTTGTTAAAAAAATTCTTGCCTGTCGTGCTCTACAGGAAGTCTTCTACAAGAAACACAGAAAACAACCTTCCAGAGCAGAAAAGCCTAGACTTTTCTTCGACAAATTGGAGTTTCGAAGAGAGGAAGGCTCGAAGAATGCCATACCCATGCATGAAGTTTCAAAAGGTGGTAAATTAAATTGTTTGGAGTAGGGAAAGTTAAAACAAGTCTGCCTGTGGGTCAAGAATTGTCGTTTCCCTGGGTGATACACAAAGTTCTTTTTAGTTGCTTTAATATTACATTCTCCTCCACGGTGCCTGTTAACAAATCCCCCCTGTACAAACCATAAACTTCTATAAGGACTGATCTATGCATAAAAAAAATGTGACTTGTATATGGTGGGTTTGAAAATTAAGCTCTGCACTCTGCCTGTGAGAGCCTAATTTCATTTTGACAATCAAGTTTTGGGGCAGCAGTAGTAGTATAACCAGGGAATTTGTGAAAAGGGAGATACAAACATATGAGAAACCCTGTCCTGAGAATCAAAGGAGGAAACCATACACATAATTCCCCTTCTGATCAAAGCACAAGCCAAAATAGAGCATTATGTCTGAATTCTGGCCAAGGAACTCACTTCATCCAGCAGTGAGGAAAAGGAGCAAATTGAGGCAGAGAGGAAAACAGAGGGGAAGAAAGCTAAGGGTAAGAAAACCCAGGGCAGACCAACAGTGAAACCAACACAAGGAAAGCAAGAGGAAAAGCAAGAAAGAAAAAGAAGGATGAAACAAAGAGAAAAAAAACAAGTTTAATCCCTGGTAATTGTTGCAGGTTGCAGGTACACAATGTAGAAATGGGGCCTCCCAACACAGGCAGAAGTGTCCCTACCAAGTTCCAAGGCATCCTCACATCCATCCCCTCCATGAACACTCATTTTTTTCAGGGTTCAGACACAATTTAGTCATGGTTCAACCTTCTACAGGAAGCTACAGGACTTTCTATAGGAAGTTTTGTATTTTTACCAAAAACATCCTGTAGAACCCTTGAGCAGGACAGAATCGATTATGGAGAGGGATTTGAAGCTTGAGGTCTGTTGAGGAGGCATGAAACCACTCTTCTCTTCCATCCTCCACTAGTTTCATCTCCTTTCACCACCATTGCCACCATCTGATTGAATATATCTACACCGTCATACCAGAATCCTGTTTTCTCAAATAGAAATTTGTTTTTCAAGTGAAAAATAAAGCATGCAGAGGCCCATTCACCTTACCTGTCAAGGCACCCTTAGGACCCTTCATCTTTGAATGCAACTTTGTTTGTTTCAGCATGCACCCCAGGAGGAGAAACGACTACAGGATGTCCTACAGGAATCATGTAGCAGCTGATCCGGCTGGAGCACATACCATGGAGACACCAACAGCTCACATCAAACGAAGCCAGTACATGCAGCATTCACCACTAGAGAGTCGGGTCTCAAGGTCTTGGAACCAACATCAGCCAATGAAAGAAGAGAACCAGCACCTAGCAACCAACTCTCATGCCCTGTTAGAGTACATGGATCGGCAGGTTCAGGCCATAACACACCTCGAGGATATGGAGCGACTATTGGGGGACAATTGTGTTCATGCTTACACCTGTAGGTGGGACACATTGTCCCACAGCCTCAAAATCAAGGAATACCACACTCCAACTAGAATTAGGGAGGCCTTGGCACGAGTGCCTCCCTACAAAAAGTCTATGCAAAATCTCCAGGCCAGCTGGATAGGCCTCAAGGTAAGTTCCCCTTTGCATTTGGGATTGGTAGAAGGAGGCACAGAAGAAGAAGAGTATAAGCAGTGGGAAGAGGAAACCACAAAAAAATTGAAGAAGAAGACACCCCCAGCCATGCAAGCCAAATCAAGGAAAACTCTTTCTACAGGAAGCCAGAAAACGACCACTACAGGACTTTCTACAGGAAGTTTGGGGAAAGGGCAGCAGAAGGAGAAATTGGCCGAGATCTTAGCTAGGGAGGCAGCAGTTTTGTTGGCCACCCTAAGCACATCCCCCAAGCATAAGGAGAAGTGAATGAGGGAGCCAAAAACCTTCACTTGGAGAGAAATAATTTAGATAATGGACTCAAAGATAGTTCTACAGGATGTTGAGACAGTTCTACAGGAAGTTGAGAATTCTCTAGGAAAAGAAGCACAGGCAGTGGGAAGAAGCAAAGAGAAAAGCATGGTTTCATGACAGAGAAGAGGACATCACTTCAGAAGCTTGGCATGATAGGGAGGCCACCAAGGCCATCAAAGATGAGGAGATAGATTGGTTGCTCAGGGGATGAGCAACACTTTCAGCAGCGGGGTGATGATGAGCCCCAAAAATGGATGATTATTTGGGCTCATTCAACCTCCTAATTCGAATTAATCCACCATTATCATTAGTTTATTGCATGTTTTTTATTATATTTATGCTAATAGAGTGAATTGGGTTAGTCATTATGCCAACAAGTCTAATGTGTGCTTTGTGTAGCCTTTTTAGTCAATTTGGAGACAAAGTCAATGGTTGAAATGAGCACTTGGCAGCCAAATTCTTGGAGAGTATTTTTAGGAAGGTGTTCCCTTCATTTATGGGACTTTACCTCGAATTCTCCACCATCAGCTCGAAGTTCAAGGGCCACCAAATCAATTAGCACAAGGGCAGCCAAGCAAGTCAGGTAGCACTACTGTTAACTACAAGTTTTGGCAGTCGAGTCCCTAAAGTTTAGGAGGACTGTTGTGGTCCTCAATTTGTATAAATAAGAGGGCTTAGGGCCTCATTTTGGTTAGTCGTTAGTTAGTCATTTTGGTTAGCCAATAGTTAGTCATTTTGTATTCATTTTTTAGCCATCTTGTAGTTCAATTTTTAGGCAGTAGATTAGCTTTGCTTTCAGCACATTATCAAGTTCTCCTTGTGGACAGTTTTTGGAATGTAAAATTTCTTTTGATCAATAAAGACAAATGCAGTTTTTCACCAGCTCTAAATCTCTCTTAGGAGGCTGTAGCTCTTGGGGTTGGGCCCATCTCAAGCACCCATTACCTCCATTGTTTACTTTCATGTGTCTTTGTTGCATTCTTAGAATAAAATCTGCTATTTAGATTTAAATCTTGTTTTGTTATTTAGGTTGTTTTTGATGAGTAAAATAGATTTTCATGCTCAGTTTTAGTTGATAGGTTGTTAACAAGAAAAGGGCCATCAAACATCTGTGGTTTCACCTCTCCCTCAGTGGGATCAGGAGCTGTGACTAGGATGACTTTGCTGCCCACAAAAACACTGATTTTGCTTTTCCATGCAATCACTAGTGTTTGATTTTCATGTGTAGAAGTTGGTTACAAGTTCAAACTTTCATTTTCTTAGTTTCATGAGATAAAATACATGGTTTCATTGCAGGTTACACTTCTGTTCATTCTCTTTACTAGCAACTAGCATATTAGGTCAACGTAACTAGGTCTTTGAATTTACAAGTCTTTGTTGGTTCAAATTGGAAAAACAACTTGCAGATCACCTGTACCACTTCTTCATCTGCTTATTCTCCATCAACACCATCCGCTCCACCCTCTACTTAGAATCCTTGCCTCACATTTGCCATTTGCTCCCAAAACCCTAATTTTTGTGCAACATTGCTTCAGTCCTCCTTGAACAAATCCAACCGTCCTTAGCACCCTCTCACCACTCCATCCACCAGTCCCTGGGTCACTTTAGATGCCTATCCTACCTCCACATCCATTCATGCATCTTCCCTCACTCACCCATCCTCTAAAATCCATTTTTTAAACATCCTGTAGAAATTTCTGAACATCCTGTAGAAATTCCTGAACATCCTGTAGAACCCCTGCAGACTTCCTGTAGAAGCTCACAAATGAGGTTTCTTCATAGACAAACTTTGTGAAACTCTCAAGAAGGGTGTTAGGGACTCCTGAGACCCTCTTTGAACCTTCCCAACCTTTTGCAAGCATTTCCTCTCGCCAATCCACCTCTGCACAGTTAAAGGCTAGTTAAAAGCACATGCATGATAATTCTAACAACTTATTCAAAAATACAAAAATATGGTTCTTTAAGATTCTGCTGTAGACATAGCTTAGATACATGCATTTCATCTTCTTAGAAGTCAATGGCATATCATTGAGTAGCCTGCATCTTCTTTCTTGCACCAGTAGCATTAGTCGGTAAAACTAGGGTTTGCTAGGGTTTGCATTTCCTTTTCGCTTTTCACTTCTTGCTGCAAGTAGATTAGCCTCCTTTGAGTTAGCGTTCATCCATCAGTTAAAAATCTTCTTCTAAGAGCTCATAGAAGTTGGCTTAAGCTCCTAGCGGACTTGTGCCAGCTGACCAAGTCACAGCTGCGGCAAGAGCTAGTACTTGTGCATACAACACCGTCGCTTCCAAGTTTGTTACGAACTACCGTGTTGATAAAATTAAAGAAGGGAATTCCAGGAGTTGCAGCATTATTGCTGCAATAATGGAGCCCACCGGGATTCTCATGCAAGAAGCTTGCAGAAACCTTGCCCTCTGATAATTTTGGATGGTTTTATTTCAATATTGTACTCCTGCAGAACTGTTATCCAATTTTTTCTCTTCTCTCCTAATTCTTTCTGCATTAGTAATTGTCTCACTACTGGGAATGGGACTATTACTTCCATGTATGTTTTTAAAAGAAAAGGTATAAAATGATTTACAGATTTATATACAACAAATGTTTATTTTTCTACTTCTAAATAATTCAATTCAACACCCTAAAAATTTGAACTGAAAAATGAGATGGGTGCTTCTATTTTCTGATTAGTAATTTGTGTCAAAACAATAGCATAAGACGTTGAAGAAGAAAAATTGTGTAAGATGAAATGATCTAAGAAATTTGGATTATTTAAAGGAGCATCGATAATTTCCTGTTTGATTAAATCAATTTCTTTCTTTTCATAATGACCCCATTTAAAACCCGTGTCTTTCTTAATCATTTGTTGTAATTACCAAACAATTTGTGAGAAATCAGGGACAAACCTTTTGATAAAATTGATCTATCCAAAGAATGATTGCATGCTTATTTTGTTATATGGTGGAGAAATTTCTTTTATTCCTATCAAGGTTAACACAAATTACATTTTTTGATATAATGAATCCTAAAAGATTCCCTTCACTAAGAGCGAAAAAGGAATTTTTCAGATTTAATGAGATCCCATATTTTCTACAACATTCAAAAATTTGTTTCAAGTTCTGCTAATGATTGTTTCTATTCTTTGAATAAACAACAATTTCATCTAGATAAACAACAATTGTTTTGTTTAACATACCTATGAAAGCTATATCCATGGCTTGTTGGAAAGTGGCCCCTGCATTTATTAAATCGAATGGCATTTTTTGGTAGGCATAAGTTCCCCATTTGGTTGTAAAAGTAGTCTTTAGCCTATCATCTGGGTGGACCATGATTGATTATATCCAGAGAAACCATCAAGGAAAGACATAAGTTCGGAAACAACAATTAATCGTAAAATTTGTTCCATAGTGGGTAGCGAGAAATTATCCTTTTGACTGGCCTTATTAAGATTCCTAAAATATATACAAATGCGGATATCACTATTTTTCTTCCTAACATGTACAAAGTTGGAAACCCATCTTGAATGCCTAACAATAAAAATGATTTTAGTCTTAAGGATTTTATTCAATTCCATTTTTATTTGATTTTCTAAGTTTGGATGAATTTCCTTTAATTTTTGTCGGACAATTTTATCATTAGATGTCATCAGAATTGTATGTTGAATGATGTAAGTGTCAAATGTTTTGAGATATTTGTAACTCTGAGCAAAGACATCCTTATATTTGTTTAACAAGTAAATGAAGGATAATCTTCCTTCAAACGAGAGACCAAGTCCTAAATTGATGTTCTGAGGTTTAAGATCTGTCCCAAAATTTATTAATTCAAATCTCAAAGTTGAACTTTGTATTTTTGAATTAGTAACTCTTTTAAATATGTCTTTTAAATCATAAAGATCATCAATTTTAACTATAGATTTGGGTATGAGATTATCCTCTATTTTCTATTTTAATTGATTGATGTGTTCATAATCATCAATTATTTGTTCATCGTATGATTTTTCAGAAGCTAAGAAGTTTAAAATGTCTTCATCATCATTAAATACCTGCCAGTTGGTGATATTATCAAGAATGGATGGTCTAAAGATTAATTCTATAGAAAATATATCGAGACTATAATCTTCGGATGGGATCATTTTTGATGCAACGTTGGAAAGCAGATCAGCGTTGGCATTATGAATCCTAGGAATAGAAGAAATTTTAAACGCTAAAAAATGTGAAGTGAGACATTGAACAAAAGACTGATAATGCTTCAATTGTGTAGAGATACATTGCATCATGTTTCTTACTTGTTTAACTACAATTTCTGAATGTCCAAAAAATTGAAGGTATTTAATGTCCAGGCTAATTGCTTTATACATACCTTATACTAATGCTTCACATTCTGCAATATCATTTGTGCATTCGAATTCCAATATGCAAAGTCAACATTGTCTTCACACCTTTAGCATTAATAAATAGGCAACTTGCTCCTGCACAATACTTGATTTTGACCCATCAAAATAAAATGTCCAAAATAAATAATTAACTAATGGTTTTTCTAGCATATTTACACATCTAGAAAAATTTGTCTGTGAAAACTTTTCAATTTGAGAAGGTACAGAATTACTCAGAAATGGTGACATTTGTGCTTTAAAATTCTCAAAAAATGATTAAGTAGAGTAGTTTCTAAGAATGTTGTTATTAAATGCTACAACCTCATTTTCACCTTCGAAATTTGTTACTGAATGTTTCATGTGTTTTTCTTGGTTGATTCTAATTTGATTCGGATTTCCATTAAATGGGAGACATAAGTGAGACCAATCAATGGCCAAATAATCATGTAGTTTTTCTTACTAATATCTACTAAGGATTAAACCGTATAAATCTGGGATATCAACAACAATTATATCAATTATTTGACAAACATCAGGATTCGAATATAATATAATAAGAAATGAATTTATTTCTCCTATGACTTTAATTTTTTTCCTATTGAGTTACACAATGTGAGCTGGAGTTTTCTGGGGTGACATGTTTGATTTTAGACAAACTGAATATGACATGATATCGAAGAAGCCCCTAAATCTACCAAGAAGTTATGTACATTTTTATTAAATATTTCAAAAGTCAACAGAAAAGGAGGAGTATGTGAGTTAATCTTGTCACCTATCAGAATAGCATTAAAGGAATCAAATAATGAATGAACGGGAGGTTTACCCATTCTGTTAGAAGCTTTGGATACCACAACAACAGGAAGAGGAGAAGAAGGTACTGCGTTCAATTCTTTCAGTAAAAATTTATGCTGTTGTTCGAATTTAGTGAGTTCATTAAGGGAAATGTTTGCTTTTTTTTTCTTCATATCCTCAACCATATTGTATTCAATAATATATGAAACTACTAAGGTTCTTGGTGAATATGGATAATTGGATGAAGACAAAATTACTTGGGGGGAAGTGGAAGTGGATTTTTAATAACTTTATCTTTAGTGGTGGAAGTTCAAGGTTTCTATTTTTGAATTGGTTGTATAGGATCAACTGGACCTTTACTTATTGTGCTAATAGGTAATGCTTCATATTAATTTTCACTATCAAAATAGAAATAATAAATTCCCACATTCCATTTAACTCAGTGATTTGTTCATCTCGGGATTCATCAGCAGAAAATATTGCTTCCTCCTCATCCGCATCATCAATTTCTGCATTAGAGATCGTGTTTATAGGTTGTCAATTAGGTGGCTGATTTCTTGTGAATGTTCTAAAAGGTTTTTTGGAAGAAGATTCAACTACTTGTTTTTTTATCTCTACCATCTCATTAGAAAACGTTTTAAGGACTTATTGCAATCCTTCAAGATCAAAGGGATCTTTAGGTGCTTTCTTTTTAGCTTCATCCTTAAATGTAACTCTTTTTAATTTTCTATCTTCCTGATATTTTTTCTTTTCTAGTGCATTTATCTGATTCTCTACAGACACGACTTCTTTCATGTTTTCTACCAAGGTATTTTTATTAGCTCTATCTACAAAAAATCCTATGTTAGAAGGAAGAGATGAAATATACCGTTCAATTTGGTCATCGACACCGGGTCTAGAAGTAGCTAGGATTTTATTTAACGATTTACTAAACCTGGAATTGAAATATTTTATCTTTTCCCTTAAATTCATTTTTAAATTGGAAAGGTCATTGATAAGAGATCCAGTTGAGTGATCATCACCAAATTTAGTAAAAAATTGTTTTTCAAAAATATCCCAAGTAGTAATAGAATTGGTTGGTAATGAAAAGTACCAAGACCCTACAAATCTTGTACGAGTGTACAAGAATAATCTGATAACAATATCTTCTTCATCTAACTCATTAATATTGATGGCTAACATATAATTATGAAGGTTCTCTTCAACAGGTAGCTCATCATCAGGATTGACTTTGGGAAGCCATTTTTTAGGATCTTTTGGTAGAGGATGAAGTGGTGCTAGCATTTGAACAACTCTTGGATTGGACCATGGTCTAGCTGCCATTTTAACAGTTGGGGAGGTGTATGTGTTGGGAATGGGATCCCCCAAGGATAGTTTTGGAGCTAAAATCCCATGTTTTGGGTCAAATTTTGTAATAAAATATTAAAGTCTCCGCATTTTGTGGTCGTGGAGCACGAAGGTGTCATGAGTCATAAAGGGTTGTCCACCCTTATTTTTGTAAAGTAAAGTCAGCTGTAAAAGATAAAGGGTTGTCCACCCTTATTTTTGTAAAGTAAAGTCAGCTGTAAAAGATCTACCCATGGTGCGTAGACCATGGGATTGCATAAAAGGAGATAATATCTAAGTAGTTTTAGAGTCAGGATTGGAATCAGATAGTCATAACTTTGAAGTAATAATTCTAAGTTTAGGGTCGTAGCGTAGGTAGAGGCTCTGTAGTTGAGTGTGTAGAGGCCTAGGGTGGAAGTCTACAACTGAGTGCGTAGACCCCTGCAACTGTGTGTGTACGGTGGATAGGTTCTGTAATCACTTGAAGATATCAATAAAGAGAAGTACTCTACAGATTTTGTGTCTTTCTTCCTATTTATGCATCTTGACATGTTATGTATGAATTTCATTTATAATGCTTATATGATGCGTGAATGTATGTAATTATGTTGGTTAAGTGAACACAAGTAAGAAAATCCATTTACACGGTGCTAACTATGATTTTCTAATAAGATAAGTAAGACAGTGAAACTAGTTTGGGAATCTACATGGGACACTGCCATAACAACACGAAAGTACCTAAGCCGCAGGTTAGGGCTATGTGAAGGCAGGGATAGAAGGAATAAACTGACATCACGACCATCTTAGGGTGTAGAAACTTGGTTCCAGCATCCCCCCGTACTCTTCGGGTGAGACTTTGGTCTGCGCTCCACGCGTTGATGCCAAAAGGGCCATTAATGTAGGGATTTGTTTGGCTAATTAACATTGAACCTAGGTTAGACCCCCTCAAGCCAGAAAATAGTTCCATTGCCAGGATTGGATCTGCATAAGAGATGTGTGATGCCATACCATTTGGAATCCAATGAAGAAAGAGATTGGAGACTAGTTGGATAGGAATATCCACAAATTTATGGCACAGGAGAAGAGAAACCCGTGGATGAAAAAAGAATAGTGGTTGGACAAGTACGTATATACCGAGATCCATGAGATCTTTTTTTGCTTCTTTTTGGTTGAGCTATACGAGTGGATCAAAAAGCTGGTAGATAGCCAATGAAGGTGGAGACTTCACAGTCTTATTGTTTGACCCTAGAGTTGGTAGAGAGATTGGAAGCATCTGAGGATAAGATTTCCCGCGTTGTCGATCATTGGCTCGATTGTGCCATTGGAGGATTTGTAACTAAATTCGTGGTTGATACCTCAATCAGCTACAATGAGGCATATTAACACTTTTTCAAGGGACCGTCAGGTAAGTACTTGAACTCTTTGAATACCTTGATTAAAATGTTATTGTGTGAAAAGCAGGTTATGCAACTACCTTGATGTTTGTATCTACACAAAGCGGAAAAACTTACAGGAATAGAGGAGGAAAGGGTCTTGAATATAGTCCATTGATTTCACCTCCGAGAGGTGACGAAGAGGGAGTAGTGCAGGCTTCTCCGCGAAGTGCTATTCAGTTAATAAGACAAGGATGCTTGCGACTACCACATCCACCCACACCACCTCCAACTTCACCACCATTAGCTGCGAGTTCACCTGTACCACCTCCGCCTCCACCGCAGTTCAGTATGGAAAATTCCATGAAGTTTCCTTTATTCAAAGGCTTGGGAAAAGAGGACTCAAACTAGTTCTAGTTCATTGTGAAAGCTATATGAGAAACGTAGGGCGTTACAGATGATCACATGAAGACGACTACATTGGTTAGTGGTCTGCAAGATCACACGCTAACCAAGTATATCAAGTACTCTAATGACAACCCGAATGCTGGAGTGGCAGACATCGAGACCGTGTTGAAAAAAAAATTCAATAGGCCTAAATCTGAAGCACAGTCAATTGTGGGGTTTATGGAAATTGCAATGCAACCAAGCGAAACACCATGGGAATTAGATCATAGGTTAATGTGTAAAATCCATGAAGCTAACATGAACTTAACAGATGGAAAACACCATGAATGGTTTGTGGCTTCACTCCTGCCACACCTAAGGGTTGTGCTTTCAAAACAGAGGATAAAAACTCACACAGAGGCCTTGGAGATTGCAATGAGACTGCATGAAACATTGATGCAAGATCTGAATCTAGGGGTTCAGCAGATCCATGCGTAGTTGAAAAATCTTTGCCTTGAGATACAAAGTTTGAAGCAAGAAAGAACAGTTCGACCATTGGTGAGTGAAGAGGTATGGTGCCTGAAGTGCAAGGGTCAGGGGCATGAAAAATACCATTGCGCAGTCTTTGTGAAATATATTGCAAGAGGAGAACCAATGTCTTTGAGGCTATAATCTCAGGCAGGACCAAGCATGGGGCGTGCATTGTGGTGCGCTATATGTGAGGTAGTAGGAAAACATGCCATGAATAACTGTCATTTGCTGCAAAAATTTGTATAGACACCACATGAATTGTTCTGTAAGTTTTGTACATCGGTAGGGCATGATGAGTACAATTGCAAAAGCTATGAGTTGATGATGGATATAACTCCTATCTATAGGGTTTAAGTAGAAACATGGCCCCCTAACTAGAGCCCGGGGATCGCACAGGCTTTTAGGGATGTGAATGAGGCTGATGTGGAGAAGGACCTGACAGAGGCTAGGGGCAGTGGGTTTTCTATAATTGCGGAGGACTAGGACATTATGCCCATGATCGCACTAACCCAGCACATCTGTCGTGCAAGTATTACACTCTGTTTGATCATGAGATGGAGGATTGTCCTACACTGATAGCAAGGATATGAGATAAAGGTGCGCTACCACCTCATCCAACTCAGAACCTGCAAATGATGAGGTTCGAGCCATGTGAGGAGGATTTGAACGTAAATATAGAGCTCCAAAGTGGAATTGCAATAGGAGATGATAAGGGGGAACAACCTGAGGACAAAACATGGGTTTGCAAAGCTCTGGCAAAGGATTCTGAGTTTGATTTGGAGCATGCGCATGAAACATTCATGGATGTGAAGAAGAGCTTCGTTGACGCCTCCAACTCAGGGAGCAAGGATAAGCCTGATCAAGAGATGGACCCTACTATGCTTACAACCTTCTTGGAGACCTGCATGATAGCAAGGCTATGAAGGGGCTATAGGAGCTTAAAACAAGTGTGCCAAAACCACTCCAGGTGAGCCATGTGTAGTAGGAAAGATTGGTAAGAATAAAACAAGGATGGGACGGGAAATGAGACTGATTGCGCAAATAGGAGAGTATGAGATGGATGAGGTTACCTTGGACCTGGGGTTAGACACGAACATCCTACCAAAACAGACTTGGGAGTGGATGGGGAGACCCGCGCTATAGTGGTCTCTGATTCAGCTAAGGATGGCGAATCAGTAGAAGATCATCCCCATGGGGCAGCTACGAAGGGTGACTGTAGATATTGAAGGTGTGAGTGTGCTAGCTGACTTTGCAGTAATATAAATTGTAGATGACATAAACCCCTATCTTTCACTCCTTGGAATTGATTGGGCTACTAATATGAATGGGGTAATCAACCTAAAGAAGCGAAAGATGATATTTGAAAAGAAATCCCTCCGAGTAATAGTGCCCCTAAATCTTGTTGAAGGATCGCACTACACTGAACCAGTCTATGATTATAAAAGAAATGACGATCTGGACTATATATATAAGATAACAATGCGAAACCAAGATATGGTGAATCCAATAATGGATGGATGAATTGCATGGGATCGTGAGTGTTAATGCACCTCGAACTCTGATGAAGAATTAAAGCACTCACATAATCGGTTACATGAGGTAACTAAACTGAGCTATAACATGATGGCCTGGTTGATACACTATGTCTCGTCAGAGGTAAGGAATCTACCCACTTATGATGGTCTGAATGATGTAGATATATTTTTGGATGCATTTGAAATGGAGGTACGAGAAAAGCAGCACTTCCAGGCATTGGACTAGGCACTGCGTGCTATGCCCACATGATGGTGGGGTACGCATAAGGGAAGCTTTGATGATTTGCATGAATGTAGGAGGATGATAAGTACATGCTTTAGGAAGCTGAAGGTGCACGTAATAGAAAAATATGATGGGTAGGATGATCCATGCGCACACTTGGCCAAATGGGCTTAGGCTTATGGAGAGAAACCCCAACATGAATGGGTGCACTTGTTCTGTCACACCCTGCATATGGTCCCAATGAACTGGTATGTAGAAATAAAGATTTGCCATTATATAAGTGAATGGGATATTTTGTGCGAGGGATTATAATGACATTCAACTTTGAATACGGGTCTGTCTATATTGACGAAGCGCTACAAGAGGTGAAAGCGACAATCTTTAGGATACTGCAGGATCCTTTGGACTTGATTCAGCCTAAGTGGGCTACTCAACTGAGTCACGCACTATAATTCTATAGTGTAATCACTAAACGAGAGGATGAGGATCCATAAAAGATTAATGTTATGTAACAAACTCAAGAAAAAGATAGAAAAGATAAATCAACGCCTTAGAATTCAGCCTCTTCGAGGGGGAAACCTCCTTTACATTACATAAATGAACAATTCTTGGATGATTCAAATGACAAAACCTCCTTTCTATATATAGGATTCTAAGTAGTCACAATATAACCTAGCCGACCTAACAATAATAATATAAAGCCACAAAAATAACAATAGATGGATTCTATGGGGCACAGTAATAATAAAATGGGGACAATAGGGGCAAAATAATATTAATAGGGGGTATAACTACAATAGTAATGGGGTAATCACTAGTATTATAAGGACCCAACATGCCCCTCTCCTTTAAAAAAGTGTTGTCCTGAACACTTGAGTAGTTCTAGATACTTCTGTATAAAATTCTCATCCTCCCATGTGGAATCTTCAGCGGATAATTTCTTCCACTTAATAAGATACTCCAAAATCGATCGATTTCATAGTTGTCGAGTTCTTGTTTCTGTGACTGCGTTCGATTCCAATATAATTTTTCCTTCCTCGTCAAGTTCTGGAAATATAGTTTGAACTGGGAGCTTGTTGCCTATAACCTTCTTTAAACATGAAACATGGAAAACTGGGTTCAATCGAGAAGCTGCAGGAAGCTCCAATTTGTATGCCATAATACCAATCTTTTGCAACACCTTGTACGGACCATAATACTTTGGTGATAACTTATTATCCTTCTTAGCTTGCTTGAGGGACATTTGCTTATATGGTTGTAGTCATAGGAATACCCAATCACCTACATCAAAACTTCTTTCGTTGTGATGTTGATCTGCCTATTGTTTCATTCTATTCTGTGCCAACACGAGGTTATCCTTTAAGAGTTGGAGGACTTGTTGATGTTGGATTTGATGTTCCACTACTTGAACCTTAGAATTTTCTCTTAAATATGATGTGATGGATGGTGGTTGATATCCATAAAATGCCATAAATGGGGTCATTTTTGTTGTTGTATGGAAGGAAGTGTTATACCACCATTCAGCCAAAGGAAACCATTTGACCCATTGTTTCTGTTTATCAGATACAAAGAAACGAAGATATCCTTCCAAACATTTGGTTACTATCTCAGTTTTCCCATCAGATTGAATATGATAAGATGAGCTATGAGCTAATTGAGTACCGAGACAAGAAAATATTTCTGTCCAAAAATTTCCAATGAAAATGGGATCTCTGTCACTTACAATAATCTTTGGGTTTCCATGTAGCTTTTGAATTATTTCCATAAATGCAGTAGAAACTGTACCGTCTTTAAATGGATGTGATAATGCACAAAAGTGTGCATACTTGGTAAGTTTGTCAACTACCACCATGATGACACTCTTTCCCTCAGACTTTGGTAAATCTATGATAAAATCCATTAAAACCTCCTCCCAACGTTGGCTTGGAATGGATAAAGGTTGTAATAGACCCGGTGTCTTAATTGTTTCAACTTTATTTTGTTGGAAAACCAAATATTCCGCCACAAACTTTTGAATATCTGATTTAAGGCCATCCCAAAAAAATTCCTTCTTAACCCTGTGGTAAGTTTTTAAAAATCTTGAGTTCCCTCCTAAGGGAGAAGTATGAAATTCCATAAGAATCTTTTGTTTTAGCTGGGAATTCTTACAGAGGTATAAGCGATCTTTGTACCATAACGAATCATTTTGCCAGCTAAATGTATCAGACGTACTGGAATCTTGTTGTAATTTTCGAATAAGTGCCCACACTTCTTCTTCATTCTTCCATTCCTCCCTTGCTTCGTTTATCTAATCTGGTTGGATAATA
>APFE030253330.1:201879-218723 GCA_000404065.3 Pinus taeda | reverse complement strand
TTTTTTTTTTTTTTTTGAGAGACAGCTCGGGCGCCTCCATGAGGTTTTCACCCCCCACTATCTGCCCTAGGCGCCTCCAAGAGGTTTTCACCTAATGATCCTTTTATTCCATTTTCTTATTTTTGTTAGAGACAGCTAGGGTGCCTCCATGAGGTTTTCACCCTCACTGTCTACCCTGGGCACCTCAGAGAGGTTTTCACCTAAGGATCTTTTTATTCCTGTTTTTTCTTTTTTCCCTTTTTTTTCAATGGTCAAGATGTGGGTGGAATAGAGGCAGAGCCCTGCTCCACTACCAGCACTAATTTTTCCAAAGTTTCAATGAACTCCTGCCTCAAAAGGGGTTTCCTATAGATTTTCAATCGATGCCCGTTGACAAGCATGGGGATGGCTTCTTCATCAATGGTCCTGATAAGGACTGAACCATTATCATTGCATTTCTCCACTATATATGGTCCTAACCCATCTTTTCCTCAGCTTCCCTTTGAAATCCTTGTATCTTGAGTCATATAGCAGTGACCAATCTCCTGGCTGGAATTGCTTTTCATTAAGGTGTCGGTCATGCCATATCTTCCTCTGGAGTTGAACTAATTCTAAGTGGAGGAGGGCCTGCATTCTCTATTCATCTAATCCATTCAGCTGCAATAATCTTTCACATTGAGGATGGCTGAGATCTAAGTCTAGTTGAGCTACCACCCTCAATGTGTTGTACTCGAACTCTATGGAGAGCAAAGCTTTCTTCCCGTAGACCAGCTCATAAGGTGTGAAACCTGTTGTAGTTTTCCAAGTGGCGTTGTAGGCCCAGGTGGCCTCAACTAGGTGATCTGCCCAATCCTTTCTGCTACTGCTCACCACCTTAGTCAAAATCTCTTCCAATGCTCTATTAGTGACTTCCACCTGCCCATTTGCTTATGGATGATACGGGGTGGAAGTTTTGTGCTTGATCTTGTGATGAGCGAGCATGTCTTCAATCAAGTTAGAGGTGAACTGGATTCCTTGATCGGTGACTAACTCTCTTGGGTAGCCAAACTTGTAGAAGATATTTTCCCTTAAAAACTCAGCCACTTTTTCTTCTGTCGATGCCTTGATTGCCTTTGTTTCTGCCCACTTTGTCAGGTAGTCGGTGCACACAATGATGTAAGACCTTTGCTTTAAAGGAGGGTTGTTAGGACCCACAAAATCCATGCCCCACTTCTCAAATGGCTCGAAGGTCACTTGAGGTTGGAGGGGCATTTCATCCCCTGGAGTTGGTTTCCCCATCCTCTGACATCGGTCACACTGGCTGATGTATCTTCTGACATCTTGATGAAGAGTAGGCCAACAGTAGCCTGCTTGTAGAATTTTGAAGGCAGTATTTTTGCTGCAAAGTGGCCTCCACAGGGCCCATTGTGACAGGTTAGGAGGATGTCAAAGACTTCCTCCTCCCTAACACAACGCCTCAAGATCTGATCTGGGCCAAGTTTAGCAGGTTGCCCTCGATCCAAGTGAATGGGGCACTCTTCCTCACAATTCTGCTCTTCTCCTTTGAGGATAGATGCGGAGGGAATTGTGCTGAGACCAAGTAATTTGCTATATCAGCAAACCATGGAGAGAGTACTGAGATAGCAAACAGGTTTTCATCTGGCATCTGGTCATCCACTATCCCTTCTTCACCTGCAGGCAATTCCAATCTAGACAGGAAGTCAGCAACAACATTTTCCTTACCTGGCTTGTCGACAATAGTCACATCAAATTGCTACAACAAAAGCAACCATCTAATGATACGAGCATTTACATGCTTATTCATTAAATATCTAATCGCAGCATGATCAGTGTGTACGAATGTTTGATAACCAGTGATGTAGTGTCTGAACTTTTTTATGGAATGGACTACGGCCAAGAACTCTTTCTCGGTTACAGTATAGTTCATTTCTGCCTAAGACAGGTTTTTTCTGACAAAGTATATGGCATATGGCAGTTTCTCCTCAACTTGTCCTAAGGTTGCCCCTATGGCTTTGTTCGAGGCATCAATGTGGATGTGGAAAGGTAAGGCCCAGTTTGGACCTCTCAAGATCGGGGCGGATACCAGCTTAACTTTCAACTCATCCAGAGCCCTTTGGCAATCGTCAGACCATTTAAACTCAACATCTTTCCGTAAGAGGCCAAACAATGACGAGGCTAGCTTACTGAAATTTTTAATGAATCTTCTATAATATCCTACTAAGCCTAGAAAACTCTGAACATCTCTTACCTTTTGAGGAGGTGGAACCTTTTGGATGAGAGCAATTTTGTTAGGATCCACTTGTAATCCTTGCTGAGAAATGGTATGACCTAGCATAGTCCCTTCAGTCATCAGGAATTCACATTTTTCGGGACTGAGGGACTGGTTCATCTCAATACACTTGGTTAAAACTTTTCCCAGGTTAGTCAATGCTTCTTGGAAGTTGGACCCATAAGGAGTAAAGTCATCCATATAGATTTCCACCGAATCGTGAACCAGTTCAGCAAATATGCTCAATATTGCTCTCTGGAAATTGGCAGGAGCGTTGCATAACCCAAAGGGAAGGATCCAGTAGGCAAAGGTACCCCATGGACAAGTGAAGGTGGTCTTATCCTGGTCTTCCGGGCTGATTTGGATCTGATTATACTTGCTGAACCCATCTAGGAAAGAGAAGAACTTCTTCCCTGCCAATACATCCAACACTTGATCTATGAGAGGCAAAGGGAAATGATCCTTCTTGGTGGCTTTTTTAAGTTCTTGGTAATCTACGCAGATTCTCCACTTCCCGTTTTTCTTGGGTACAATCACTAGAGGTGAGACCCACTCACTGTCGGAGATGGGGTAGATGAATCGTGCATCCAACAATTTTTGCAATTCTTATTTGACAATGTCTTTAAGGGCTGGATTCATTCTCCTCTGAGGCTGCCTGACTGGTTTACAATCTTCTTTAATGTAAATGTGATGGGTACAGACCGAAGGGTGGACTCCTTTCATCTCCTTATAGCTCCAAGCAAAAGCATCCAAATGATTGTTCAATAAGCTACATAGCTCCTTCTCTTGGGAGGAAGATAGGGAGGAGCTGATCTTTAAGGTTCTTTTGGGGCCAAGTTCCACACTCTTAACTCTGGGAGAGGTCGGATCAGCCACACAGAGGTCCACTAAAGTGTTGGCTTGGGTACCTTCCACCAACTCCTCTAATGACAGTGCACCGAGAGGTGGATTTTCAATCAAATTCTCAATCAAGTCATCCTCGGTTTGAGGGCCTCCCCTGGTGGCTTATACTGTGCACAATGGTGTAGAGTAGACCTCGTCCTCATCTCCCTCTTCCAACCAGAGTGGTAAGTCGTGTTCTAGCAGAGGTTGGGCAAGAGGGTATAGTACTAGCTGTTTGGACACAGGCCCATTCTTGATGGTCATGCTTCTAGCTTGACAACTGATGTAAGCATCTGCAACAGCTAACCAAGGCCTTCCCAAAATGACGGGGTATCGAGTGAGTTTTGCCTTTGTTTGAAGGACCAAGAAGTCCGCAGGATACTCCCAAGAGTCAACAGAGACGAGGACATCTTCCACAATCCCTTCGGGAGTTACAGTGGAGCGGTCTACTAACTGCAGTATTGTCGAGGTCTTCCTTAAGGAACTCTGAAGGTTGGGTTTAAGCATAGTGTCCCTAGTCATCACATTAATGGCAACCCCTAGATCAATCAAGGTGTGGGGGATTATGGTGCCATTGATGTGGGCATCAACTACAGGACTCCCAGGGTCCAAATATTTTGGACAGATTACTTGCCCCAACATTAGATCGGACAATTGTCCTACGACATTGATAGTCGGGGCATCTCTCTGGCGCCTGCTTGGGTGCCTGAAACACTTCTCCTTGATCAATTTTTTGTATATTGGTACATCTTTTATGGCCTGGAGAAGTGGTATTTTCACACACAACTACTTAAGTTCTCCCAGAAGTTCAGTCTCCTCTAGGTTTGGTTGTGTGGTCACTGTTAGTTGCTCAGGAAAGGGTGGAATGGCTTTGGGTTCACTTTCCTGTTTTTCTTCCTCATCCTCTCGGGGAGGAGGTTGGAGATCTGGAAGGACCTTCCCAGATCGCAAGTTGATCTCCTAGATCTCCACAGCATAGGTAGGGAATGTTGTCTTCCTAGTGTATACCTGTTGGCCCTGTCTATTGTTGGGGTTCGGGTTTGGTTGGGCAAGCATCTGGGGTTGTCTTGGAGGAGCAGGAGGTAATGGTTGTGGTTGAGCAGGTGGTGGAGGTAGAATGGTGGGAAGTGAGTTGTATTGGGGCCTCCACCCTTGCTGAGGTGCATTCCACTAAGGTTGTGGCTGGACATGTGAGTGAAATGAATGAACAGTAGGTTGCGTAAGGTTTTGAGATGGATAAGACCACGGAGGAGGTGCAAACCAGGAAGGATGAGCAGGGGGGGCCCAAGAAGGTATTTGAGCAGATTGTTTGGGGCTATAATAAGCTTGGGATGTCCCTTGCATCCCCTACTGGTAAGGTCTGGGCCCATACGACCTCCTTTTGTTGAGGAAGTAGAGAGGTTCAGTGGTTGCCTCAGTCCCTTGGTACATGGCTTTAAATCCGGGTAAGTTTGGGCATTGGTTTGTGGGGTGGTCTTCTTCACAAATGAAGCATACTTCTACAGAGTGCAATGGACACTCGTTCTTAGGGTGCTTCCTCATACATCTGGGACAGAAAATGGCTAAAGCCCTCTCAGCTTCCTCTTTCTTTTGTTGGATTCGGAAAGTATCAAGTTGCATGGCAATGGTCTGTCTCATCTCACTTTTGAGGTCTTCCATCTGATTAGCAAACTCATGCTTGGAGAAGGTGGTACTAGCAGAAAGTGGATTCCCCCTACCTCTTTTCCGGGTTGTACTAGAATGGTTTCTAAACACAGTCTTTATGTCCTCATAAGGTAGTTGGTAGATGTCTCCTCCAGTAAGCAAATGGGGGGTATCTAGAAGGTCTTCAGGGACTCCTCGAAGCAGAACCAGCTTCAGATATTCAGGGTCAAGTGTGCACCTAGCCCGTTTATAACTAAGTTGGAACCTTTCCTTATAGTCTTCTAAATACTCATCATTTCCCATGGTCATCCGAAAGATCTCTCCCTTTGTTTTTTTTTTACCTATAGTTGTCCCAGTATTTGTTGTTAAAGGCTTGCTGCATCTGAGCCCAAGTGGAGATATTGTTTCTAGGTAACCCCATGAACCAGCGTAGTGCTGCATCCTTGAGGGTAGAAGGAAAGAGTTTCAACTTTTTCTCGTCCTCAGCATAGTCATAGGTTCGACAAAGGACAACAAACTCAAACAGGAAGGTATCAGGGTCTTCAGTGGTCAATCCATGGAAGTGAGGTAAGGCTGAGGGACTTATGTTTTTCATTTTCATGTCCCCATTGGTCTCCCAGATGGGAAAGGCACCTTCTATTCTCTCCTCATCTCCTATACCATTTCTGTGTTCAGCCATGGTCTCAAGAGGGATGTTCTCTTGCTCTTCTTCTATTATAGGATCTTCATATATCTCTGGAGGTTCACCTATAGGTTCTTCTGGATCACGGCCACCATAGAAGAGAGAAGGGTGACTCAGTGATGTGGTGGGGGTGTTGGGTAAGAATTTTCTGGTATTGTCTCTGTTCCTACGAGGCATGAAATGAAAGATTTTTGGTTGCTTTTTTTTCTGCTTGTACCTACAAAACTGAAATAGATTGAATTGCAACTAACTAAAATCTATCTCGCTGAAATGAAAATGCGGAATTGAAATGAAATCAGGAAAGGACTAATCTATTTTGCTGAAATGAAATTGTAGGAATGAAATGCTAGGCTACGCTTGCGAAATTGAAATGCTAATCTACGCTTGCAGAATTGAAATGCTAGTCTAGGAAAGTAGGAAATGTCTAGTCTACTCTTGCAGAAATGAAATTGCATAATGGAAATGAAATAAACTACTTAGCAGAAGGTTGTAGTAGAAAATAGAAGAAAAGCAACAATCACAAATACTTTGACGCTTCCCCAGCAACAGCGCCAAAAAGAATGGTGGGCTCCAGTATTGCAACAATAATGCTGCAACTTCTGGGACTCCCTTCTTTACTTTTATCAAACCGGTAGTTCGTAACAAACTTGGAAGCGACGGTGCTGTATGCACAAGTACTAGCTCTTGTTGCGGCTGTCACTTGGTCAGCTGGCACAAGTCCACTAGGAGCTTAAGCCAAATTTTATGAGTTCTAAGAATAAGCTTTTTAACTGATGGATGGAAGCTAACTCAAAGGAAGCTAATCTACTTGCAGAAAGAAACTAAAAAGCTGAAAGGAAATGCAAACCCTAGCAAACCCTAATTTTACCAGCTAGCCCTACTGATGCAAGAAAGAGGATGCAAGCTATTGAAAGAGATGCCATTGACTTTTAGGAAGGTAAAATGCATGTGTCTAAGCTACTTTTGTAGTAAAATCTAAAGAAAACACCTTTTTGTATTTTTGAATAAGTTGTCAGAATTATCATGCATGTGCTTTCACTGGTTTGGATTGTGTAGAGGTGGATTGGTGAAAGGAAATTCTTGCAGGTGGTTGGGAAGGTTAGAAGAGGGCCTAAGGGGTCCCTAGCACCCTTCCAGAGAGTTTCACAGAGTTTGGCTATCAAGAAACTGCTTTCGTGAGCTTCTACAGGAAGTCTACAGGGGTTCTACAGGATGTTCTGGAATTTCTACAAGATGATCTGTAATTTCTACAAGATGTTCAAAAAGGGGATTTTGGAGGATTGATGGAGGAATAAAGGTGAAGGAGTGGGTATGGAGGTGAGATAGGGGTGTGAGGAGGTCCAGGCTTGGTGGATGGAGCTGAGGAGTGGTGAGGATGGTTGGATTTGTTCAAGGAGGGGTAGAGCAATGTTACACAAAAATATGGGAATTAGGGCAAAGCGAGCGAATGTGGCAAACGTAAGGCAAGAATCTGGGTTAGAGGATGGAGCAGGTGGGATTGATGGAGTACAGGCAGATAGAGAAGTATTACAGGTGCTCTGCAAGTTATTTCTTAAACTGAACAAACAAAGACTTGGAAAATCAAGGACCTAGTTACTTTAGCCTAATTTGACCTAGATAACAGCAGAGAAAAGGAACAGAAGTTTATTTGCAACGAAATCATGTGAAATAACTATGCAACTAAGCAATCGTAAACTTGATCATGTAACCACAACTGGTATCAACTTCTGCAAATGAGAATATAACACTAATAATTGCATGGTGAAGCAAAGACAGTGTTTTTGGTGGCAGTAAGGTCACCTTGGTCCCAGCTCATGATCCCACTGAGGGAGAGGTGAGATCAGAGGTGCTTGATAGCCTTTTTCTGAAGATCTTCTCTGTTATGAACCTATCAAATCAATCTGAACATGAAAAAGCCTACCATCAAAAATGATCTAGGTAACCAAGCAAGATTTAAATCTACTTAACAGAAATTATTTTGCAAAAACACTTACAACAAATAACAGTACACAAAGGAAGCCTTCGCACTTGGGTTGGGCCCAACCACAAGAGCTATAGGCTCCTAAGAAGAACTTAGAACTGATGCCAAATAGATCTACTTTCCATTACTCAAAAATAACCATGTCACAAAGAAAGTTGTACAGCAGCAGCTACAAAATGAGCTGAAAAATAACAGCACTATAGTGCAAGATACAACTGTTCAAAAAGTAACCTACAAAGGCTGGAAGCATTCCTATTTATGCACTACGAGGGTCTCCAACAGCCCTCCTTAACTCAAGGGGCTCGGCGGCTCAAACTACCAGTGATCAGCCACTTTACACAAGACTACTCAGCTGCCCTTGGGAATCCTTTTCGGTGGCCTGCTAAACTCTTAGTTGAGGGTGGAGATTTCGAGGAAGGGCCTTTTAATGCAGGAGACACCCTTCCTAGAATCCTCACCCTTGTTCCTTCATGCTTGGCTATCATCTGGCTCATAATTGCTTGGCCTTGGTCCAAAATTTGTCCAAAAATCTGCATTAACAACGTGTTAGCCTTCTTGGTCAAGTGACTATCCTCATTCATTCAACTAACATAAATATACTCAAAAAACATGCATAAACTATGAAAAATGGTGGATTGACGAAGAACAATTAGGAAAAATGAGCCCAATAAGTTACCTAATTCCGAGGCTCATCGGGTGGTCTCCCTTAAAATGTTGAAAGGTCATTTTTTCCTATCAACATTTTGGCGCTAGAAGGAGAGTCTGTTTTAAATTGTTTGTTAAAGTTTATTACAGAATTTTAAACTTTGAATTATGGGTTCCTCCAAAAAACCTCCTTGGAGATGCTTTAATGTATCACAATCAAACACTACTCCAATCAAGGGATTTAAAACATTATCAAAGATAAAGTTCAATGGTAAATCTTCTACCTTCAATCACCTTTTTCAATTCATCTCAAATTCTCAAAAATTTAATATTGATGAGGTTGATCTTGGCAGGATTTTCACATATACTTTGACAGGACAAGCAAAATATTGGTGTCTTTAACTTCCTATTGCCTCAGTATGTAGTTGGGATGAGTATGAAATGATGTTCATTTAGGCTTTTCAATTATACAACTACAAAAAGGTGTGCAAACAACTACTTGAATTGCGTAGGACAAAAGGTGAGCTCTTGGATAAATTTTCAGTTAAATTTAAATTGAGATTAATTCTATTTAGATCCAATGACTTACCTCCATAACATCAACTAACGAGTTGGTTTAGTATTTAATTTATCTTCCTTTTAATTCTAGTGAAGAATCACATACCAAGGAAGACACTAATAAATTTATTTATGACGATGAAATATTGAACTTGGTTCTTCTTCATATTCAAAAAATGTTTTAATTGATTTTGAATCCTCAAATGAATATGTTTTTGAAAGTGAAAAAGATAACAGTTCAAACACTTCCTCTCATATTCATAATGATTTCAATGATTATAAATCAACTATGGTTTCTCAATCCTACAATGATAATATACCTTATTGCAATTTTAATCTTGAGGATAATAATGATTTTAAATTCAAAATCATTTGTAAAAAGGAAATCTTTGTAAACAAACTTCCACTATGTTGTAACATAATTTGTAACACAGATGTATATTATAAATTACCTTTCTCTCATTATTTTCAATTTCTTTCTCTGTTCAATTTTATTTTTTATTTTTTTCACATACTATGTTGGCATCTTGAGCAACAAAGTTCCACACTCTCGTCAAATGCATTAATTAGTACATGCAATAATCAATTTCAAAATTTCAATCATTTATTTCAATGTTTTCTTAGTTTGAGGTTCTATCTTATGATTGGACAGTTGATTTCGGATTTCCAAATGAATTTTACATGAATAGTAACATTCAAGAGTACATATATACATTTTGACCAGCCATGCATTCTTTTTAGAAATATTCCTCATTGCTATCCACTTGATTCTTTTAAAAAGAATATTTATGATTTTTCTTTTTCTTTACAGCAGCCTATAATATTTAGAGACTTATTATTTAACAATGGTTTGTTGTTTCCTCTTTCCCTAAGGTTGTTTCAAACATCAATTGCGACAAATTAAGAATTTGATGATCTTGTAGAAAAATGCTTGGAGGAATTTCAAGGAAAGTATTATGTAAATAGGTTGTTTCTTGTACATACATTAGCATTTGATGCATATAATATATTCAGTTTTATTTATGTTGGTATATTTATGATTTTGTTACTAACATTTGATTTACACATTCTGTAGATAATAAGATGCTTGAATGGTTACATTAGAAGCATGACTTTACGTAGTCTTAGTCTACTTTTTAGATTAGGATTAGGTGTAGTTTAGCAGATAGTTTAAAATAAATAAGAAGATGGTTTTGAAATTCGATAAATACATGGTAAAAGATGAAGATTCATGAGGTAAAGCTATGATCAAATTCTACGAGGTACACATTTACATGTTCATTTCCATATGTTCTTAGTTTTCTAGAATTTCTTTTCTCTTTTAATCATTGTTTCTTTCTTATATTGTGTTGTTCTTCTGGCATGTATTGACTTGAGTTAGAAGATCAAATTTTAAAACTCATTGAAGGAGATTTCCTTTACTTATGATTTTTTCTTACCATCCTTTCAAGATATCTTTATTCAAAGTTACATGTTTTAAAGCAAGGTTTGATAAAGGAAATAACATTCTTATTAAATTCTCAAATGCAAACTTTAATCACAACTCTCCATTTAGTTAAAGAATTTATTTAAATAAAAGTTTTGAATAACAAACTCACCAAATGAGACAAAATTTCATATGTTTGACATAATGCAAAGAACATAACAAGATGTTTATTGCTTATATCAAGATATTGCTTTTATTATGTTTCACTCGAGTTTTGCTTATTTCATGATTTTTCTTGCAGTATGTTTTCTTCTATTTTAATCCCTTTTAGTTTTGATTTCTTTTCTCTTGTCTCTTGGTTTGGTTTGTTTCCACAATATTTGTTGGTCCCTTTTGAAATCCCCTTGTGTGTAGATTCCACCTTTGTTTGGGATTAATCCTAGTGATATTGCCAACCTTTTAGTTGGAGGGCCTTTTCCACCCATCTTTGGTCTGATACTTGGGAACTGTTTACTCTTATCTAATGGAATCCATTAGTAAAAGGAATAATAAGAGGAAGATCATTAAACTACTATTTTTCAGGCTCATATTGAAGTTCTGACATTGTTATCTTCTATTCATATTTGAATTCTCTCCTACCTTAATACACATAAGAAAACCACTTTACAATAATCCATATCCTAAAAAAAATACTAAGGTTACAAAAGCAACACACCAGTTTAGTATTTTATGTCATGTCATCCCCGTCTCTTAAGGAGAGGAATTGCCACCCCATCTATTAGCACAAAATATCAGAGTATAATTAAAAGTTGTGTAAAAAACCTGAAAGATGGGGGGTCTCTGTAATGAGCCAGCCTACCATGATCATGGACTTTTATTGTTATGACATTATCATATATGGTCACCAAACTGGGATAATGGCTTGCAACACTTCAATGTAAGAAAAGAGGCCTCATCACGAGTCGACTTGTTCATGACTATCAACACTTGTGAATGGAATTGTCAATATCTAGTCACTAAACCAAGACAATGGTTTTTAGAGCTATTAATGAAATATGTCTTCTCTGAAATACTAAAGAGTATATGCGAAACTGACATTCCTTTGGGTTAAAAAGGTAACCCTGTCAAGGCTATGGACGTCTGCTCACAATAGTGGCTCCACCTGTGATAATCAGAGCTAATCTTTCTTACTAAACACAATGATAAGATTTGTTCCTTTAGTTTATGTTGTCATTAATTAATGGTTATTGTAAACATGATATTACTCTTATGATTTTTACAAGAGATGTTCAAAATGATTAAACTTTGTTTTGAGGGATTTCATAGAGTCTGAACCTTAGAATTTTGATTGTATTCAAACTTTCTCCTTTTCCTTTTAGGATTTCATTAATAAGAAACGCGAGATAACTGGTTCTTCCCAGCGTGTCACCATTGTTGTGCTAAAAACACAACCCCCCCATTATTCACTTAATTCTCATTATAGGGACCCTTTTATTGAATGGTTGGTCATATTAGTATTTGACTTTTTGAGTTTGGACTGCTTCAATAAGTTTGATATGTTTTTGTCTTCCTATCAAAACTCATTTGATCTCATTTGGTTGTTTGGTTTGCAAATGGTGCCTAAACGAAGATTGGAAATTTTCACTGCCTTGGCCTACTAAATATATAAAATGTACGTTACTTTTGTTTTATAAAATTATTAGTTTGAAAATAATAAACTTTTATTTGTAAATATTAGTTTTATTTTTTTATTTTAATTTTTAATCAATTTGATAATGAAAATAGCCCCCGAGACCAAGACCAAGTCTTATATTACAAAGTGACTTTTTGGTTTAGATAAAAGCGAAGAAATACCAATTGAAAAGAATGCATATATCAAATCTAATATCAGAGTTTTGAGTCATTGGTACTTTGACATTGGAAGAATCCTTTTTATAATCCTCGATATTAAAGTCCGAACTATATTATGAAGAGGCTTAATAAAACATTTATCCAAAGTTTTGAACCCATTTAATAAAGTGGTTGCAATTCTTTGCATTACACATATTAGAATCCATGGATATTGTAATATTAAATATCTACGATATAAGCCCCTTTAATATGAAAACTTTGGTTCATAAAATTAAAATCTCTAACATATCTTTGCACCCACATGCCACATCATTGTTTTGCTCCAAAGAATCGATGATCAAATATTTTCAACTAAGAGAGCTTTTAAAAACTTCGATATTCATATCCCGTCGATATTCCGATATGGCACTCAACCAATTTTCCGATAACCAATCCTTCCAACCTCCGATAATCATCTCCCTTCGATTTCCGACTTTCGATAATCCACTCACCTCCGATATCTAGACCTGATACATTGTTTAAAAGGATTTCAATAAGATATTGCATCCACTCTATATCGCAACCTCCCAATATCAACCATTTTTTGTGTGCATTGTAGAAATTTCCAATGGGCTTACTTCCAATACCACCCAACTCTTGCCACTTGTCATCTCCACGGGGGCATTGTTATATTAATTGAAAAACCATTAATTTTTTATTGGTTTTGGCCATAAATAGTAGTTGCTTGCATATTATTGTTTTCATCATTTTTATGGCTAATTCTAATTTTGTTATTCTGTTTTGACAAATGGTTTCCTATTAAGGCCAATATTAAAATAAATCTAGTTTATTTCCAATGAAAATTCTCCAGGCAGGAAAGGGGATAGTATAATAAAAGAAATTTTTTTTTTCTTGTTCCATTACTACGAATTCTTCTAAACAAACTAGATACAAGCAGGATTATTCTTGTCGTTGTGCAAGCTAAATTGAGAAAAAATTCTTAATTGTACCATCAGCATTTTATGAGATCCCAATCAAAGAAATCCTTTTGTTTTATTGTCTTTGGAATTAACTTGACTGTTGAGAGATTTGGGTAAATTATTTTTATTTCTAAATCATGTATAAATTCTCATCTCTGATTGTGAGAAAAGGGATTCGAATTCGAGATAAAAGAGGCAGAGTAATACCATAGTTGACAACATATTCGTACATAAGGAGTTAAGACTCATCTTCACTATTGTAGTGAGATCAGATCCATCTATGCATACAGGGAATCGATTTAGAAACAGCAGAGGACCTGCATTATTATAATTCTTTGATTTTTTATGTAATTGATTCATTTTTATAATAAGATTTATTTTTGTAATGAGATGTACAAAAATATTGCATTATCTACTATTATAAATAAATTCTTTAGATTTCAAATTCATTTCTGGATTATTAGTATGTGTGTGGCTTTTTAGCACTACTATTGAATGCTTATTGAAATGCTCATTTAGAATCTGGTCAAGCTATCTTGGAGGGTTGTATACATTTTCTCGAACAAGGATTAGATCTTGGAAATATTTCCCTGATCTATTTCCTTTATCTTATTCCAATTTCAATATACTTTTTTTCTTTTCCTACGCTTTTAGCTTGATCTTGATTGAGAGAAGGACTAATCCTTCCCTAAATCAAGATAAGTCTACGATTATACTTTTCATGTAGTTCTACCTTTTGCATCCTAAAAGTCCCCTCCTACAAGGGAAGTCTTTAGAGTGGTTTCGTTGGGCCATAAAGTCAGCTTAAGGATCACTTTCTTGCCTAATAAGCAAGAAGAGTCGATCTAATATCTCTTCTCTATTGGTAGGTGAAAGTCATACTTTAAACTAGTAGAGATAGAGAGAGTGTATCCAGACCCAATTGAACCAGTCATAACCACCATTTCAATAGAAAAAGGAAATACGTTAAGTTCACAACTAGGTGGTCTCCCTTAAAATATTGAAAGTGTAGAAAATCTTGTAGATTCACAAGCTCGTGTAATGTACTAAAACAAGATACAAGAATCTACTTCTACTCTTTACAGCGGAAGCCCATAAAAATCGAGCAAAACAATAATCGACAAGAGGAAGAACATCAAGGGAAAATAACACAATAAATATCCAGGGAAAGTGACAGCTCAAAACCCCACTATCTGTTTTGTATTAATCCGGAAAATCAAGATGAAATTACAATTCTTGTTCTCTCTAGAACAATCCCAGCACTCGGTAAAATCAATCTCTAGCTCACAAACAAGCTCAAGCCAAATCCAGACCTCTTCTCTGCTCTCCAAGCTTCTTATTTCCTTGCACCCTTGGTCAAAGAATTTGGATAAATACAATATTCTCTGCTCAACCTTAAGCTTAACCTGCACAAGTATTTCCTATCCTCCACTTGATGACTTCCTTTGGCCAATACTTAGCCAAATTTCAAAGCCTCCAAGCTTCTAATTCTTTGCACAATTCCTGAGAGAATTAGCCTGTATTTGAAGGGAAATTCTTCAGTTCCTAAATGCATGCATTATCAGTGCAACTTAGAAAAATCTAAAACAAATAGTACATTGTCTGTGCACTCTAGTCTCAACTGGTTCTTTCTCATAATCGACATGCATGAGTTTTTTATGAGGGCATATTTAGTTAACTGGAATAGCATTAGCTGACTAGATGTCTCCACTCGGTCTCCTCTCGGTTTCTCCAATTGTGGTTGCTCCACAATTTTACGATATTGCTTCTGAGACTGCTTCTTCTAGGGCTGCATGTTGAGAGGTAATTTACTCTCCCTCTCAACCACCAAGTCTCTAACCTTTACCTTTCTCCTCAAGGCTTTGCATGCATCTTGAACCTCAAGAGCATATAGGTTCTTGGCTAGCACACCAATCTCTTTCATCTATCCTGTTGTCGCAAATTTTTTTGGAAAAAGAGATGATTTTAAATCAACGATATCTCCCTCATCTGAACTCCAACTCGGCCTTTTTTTTAATTTGGGTATTTTTCCACAAGGAATCCAGATTTTCTATTTGTTTTTGAAAATTTTACACAAAAAATTTCAAATTTTCTCTCCAAACTCATCGCCCAAAACTCAAAACTTTCAAATCTGCTCTAGTATATTGTTCTTAGCTCTGATACCATGTAGATTTTCCTATAGATTTAGCAGCTCATGTAATATACTAAAACAAGAG
Source organism: Pinus taeda (assembly GCA_000404065.3). NCBI lineage: Eukaryota > Viridiplantae > Streptophyta > Pinopsida > Pinales > Pinaceae > Pinus > Pinus taeda. Next base: position 203,631 of record APFE030253330.1, on the reverse strand, counting down.
ACAAGAATCTATGTCTACTCTTTATAGCAGAAGCACATAAAGATCAAGCAAAATAATAATTGACAAGAGGAAGAAAAATCAATGGCACATAACACAATAAATATATGGGGAAAGCCACAACTCAAAACCCCACTCTCTATTTTGTATTAATCCAGAAAATCAACATGAAATTACAATTCTTGTTCTCTCTAGAACAATCCCAACACTCAGTAAAATCAATCTCCAGCTCACAAGCAAGCTTAAGCCAAATCCAGGCCTCTTCTCTGCTCTCCAAGCCTCCTATTTCCTTGCACCCTTGATCAAAGAATTTGGATAAATACAATATGCCCTACTCAACCTTGAACTTAACCTGCACAAGTATTTCCTATCCTCCACCTGATGACTTCCTTTGGCCAATACTTAGCCAAATTTCCAAGCCTCGAAGCTTCTAATTCTTTGCACAATTCCTGAGAGAATTAGCCAATATTTAAAGGGAAATTCCTCAGTTCCTGAATGCATGCACTATCAGTGCAACTCAGAAAAATCTAAAACAAATAGTACATTGTCCCTGTACTTTAGTCTCAACTGGGTCTTTCTCAAAATCGACATCGATGAGTTTTTGGTGAGGGAATATTCAGTTAACTGGAGTAGCACTATTTGAGTGCACTAATGCATCAACTGATCGTTAAGTCACTATTAGTTCCTCAAACAATTTGGAACTAATTTAAATGGACTTAACTCAATAAACTTAGTTAACTAATTACAACTCATACTTACCTCATCCTGGACCCCTATCATATAGGGAGAACATATACATGACTTCAAAAAGACTTCCAACTCGAAATTCCTAAGTTAACTAAGTCAACTCACTCTAGTTAACTATTACAAGTTGCTATGAGAATACAATTCAATTTTATTTCTTAGTTTAATTCAAGGACAAATTAAACTGGAATTTCTGGATTCTATTTTTATCATTTCTTGTTGTTATTTTTAACAGAAAGGCCATTTTTATTGATAAAAATGAACTTAAAGAGCAGGGCATATATTCATCATGAGTTAATAAATTACTAGTAGGACACAAGGGACAATAAGTTGAAGAAGAAGTTTTCATAGGAAAATATTCTTAAGACATCAAAAGATTGGTCGATATACCTGGGAATTTATTAATGAGATCATGATCATTAAAATGGTGATTTTCCAAGGGTTTCTCCTAGTTAAGAGCTTTGCTTTCATTTGTAGAAATTTTGAATAATATGACACTTATTCACAGAGATTATCCTGATTATACACTATTTGCAGAATTATGCATAATACATAACCTCCTCTACGTTGATCATCACTTTTGCAGAATTAAGAAACAATCGCATGCGCACATTGAAGCATCAATCGCACATATCAACACAGTATATCACAGGGAAAGCATAAAGCTAAAAACCCCCAACTATTTGTATATTATATTGATTGAGAACATGTAACAATACATAGTACAATACTCCTCACAAGTACTCAGTACTATCTCCACCTGTTACACACAAACTAGCTCAGATCTGAATCAATCGCAGATTCAAATCTCCTCCGCTGCTTGCCTGCCTCCACTGCACAATCCTACATGAGAATACTACAGAATGGCTGAACCAAACTCGTATTTCCCTTGTGTAACACTATGCAATCCTCATTGGCAACTCAATCCCACTGATTGTGCAAATCACATGCACAACTATAGTCACAACTGATAGCTGTCTTGCCCTTTCACTCACCTCTAACACTTGTCTC
>APFE030253330.1:187032-201859 GCA_000404065.3 Pinus taeda | reverse complement strand
TTAATAACTAATTCACATCACTCATCACTAGTGTATTTGTTAGTTAGACTAAATACAACTAGTTCAACTAAGTCAAAATGAACACAACTCCATCAACTCCTCATTCAACTCCACAAAACTCAATCACTTGAGTTCTAACTGAAGTCCTTCATGCAATAGCTCAAGTAACCCATAAGAAAAGCGCATTTCCTTCTAGAAGTTGCATGTGCCACATATGTAGCTCGAAGTGAAGTGCTCCAAGAGAATAAGATAATGTTTATAGTCCAAATATTATTAAGAGCTAATAATATTCAACTGTTCTATATTTAGACTGGCAATCTAAAAATAGACTCTGCCCATATGTCTAAAAATAGAGGTCCATCTATTTTTACCAACTTGACCAATCATCCACAAATATCATCCTGCAACTCATAGACCATGATCCATATGTCTAAAAATAGACATAGCCTAAAAATAGACTTTGCGCCAAAAATAGCCTGCGGGCCCACTTAGTGAAGGCGACTTCTTTTCACTAAGCTCCATCATCTTGTTGCATTTTCAACATCATTTGACTGATTTTCGAGATGAAAAGATTCTAGATCAGCCAAGAATGAAGGAAAAACATCTTGACATAAAGGAATTTGAAATAGGGAAGAGAGATAAAAAGTACCTTCACGCTTCTGCTCCTCTACCTGTGGAATGTGACCACCTCGTTAGAAAATTATATATTACAGAGCAATGGAACACATAAAATATTGCAGAAATGTAAACACAGAAATTGCATAAAACAAGAGACACACCGATATACGTGGTTCACCCAATTTGGGCTATGTCCACAGAGAAACATCCAATATTTCCTTTATATTATCCAGCAAAATGAAGATATACAACCTATAGCTGATCCACTGTAATTTTCTCTTCGCTCTCACACAATCTCCTCTCTCTTTCTCACTCAGAATACACACATCACCAATCGCAATACAATTCCCTCATATATAGTGAGGAGTTTCCTTCTAAGGCAAAAAGCCCTAAATTAAACATAACTTCTACTGTCATATAATATGCCTAATGAATAGCTCAGATTGACTACGAAATTAAAATATTTTACAAGGTAATTTTACATCTATTTTTAGCTTCGGGGGCACTTCCCCTGAACCCTCTCTATCAATCCCCCCTGAACCCCCTGACGGCGATTAGTTTCCCTGTTAGAAACTGGGGTCCAGTGTGGTGATACCTCTGAATAAATAGGATAATAAAGCTCCACACCAAACACACCTTGTGCCTGATCAAAACTTGGACCAACAAACTAATGATCAAGAGTATCTAAAGAACATGCCAGTAAGTAGACTGACCAAGTGAAACAGGGTAAAAAACACTATGAGATGTAGATGATATAGGATGACAAGTATCCTATGAAGAAACAATATTTTCAATTGAAACAAATTCATGATTAGGATTATGTGTAATGTGATCTTGAAAAATCAAGGGATCAACATCCACTTTGGGCTCTATGAATTTATTAAAACATTGAAATTTTTCTTGAATAAAATATTGACCATGGGAAGAAAAATGAGGTGGAATAAGAGGATCAATAATTTGGTTTTCTTATTACCCAACTTCAACAATACAACCATAAACTACCTTGTTAAGAAATGAAAAGGGAGGAAAACAAGGGACAAAAGTAACAATGGGTTCCTCCTCTAAGATTAGAGGTGTCTCATGATTAATAAAAGTTGGCAGAGCACAATCAACCAAGGATTCACATTTAGATTGTTTCAAGGAGATTTGAACCAAGCGTTGAAACTTTTATTTGAAGAAATACAAATCCATATGTTCTTCAGGAAACTCATAACATAGGTGAAGAAATCTATTAGCAAAATCCTTTATTGATTCATCGAGCTTCATTCTAATTTGATTAATTATTTTATAAACATCGCGGTAATAATACATGTCAAAGGCTTGATGAAGTTCCTTGAAAAGTTGTTAAAATGAATGAATAGAAGCGACTGTTAAGGTATGGCACCATAGTTTAACTCGACCTTAAAGTGTGAGGGTGAACAATTTACAAGCAACATCTTCAAAAATCACTTCATTAAGATCACAAAACTTAATAAATTGATATGTATTCTTAGCTATGGATATTCCACCCTCGCCGTTAAAATATAATTGAGACAAGTTGTAAAGAAGTTCCACAGGGAGTGTAAGATTTGATCTATTAGAAAAACATCATGGCATTATGATTTGGGAATGAGCAATTCAAGATGAGAGATTAAAAATAGACTCAACAAGCTCAGCTTGTCGTGTGGCCCTCCTTCTAGCGCCAACTTGTTGACGGTGCTGGAAATATGTTAACCAAGGGGGTCTCCCTGGTATGAAGTCCCAAGTATACCTCACACTATTTGGAGTAGGATCCCCAACCAGGAAATAAGGTCAGTTTCCATTATTCTTAGGAATTTTCCTTGGCTGCAATTATCAACATAAGATATTATACAAACAATCTTTGAAACAAGAAAATAAGTTGACACTATTAGGCATAAAATTGCAATGCATATAAGGTAATTTAACGGCATGGAAAAGAGAGAGTGAGCCTCTAGAATAAAATTATTAGTACTATCCTAAAAGAGACACACAAGAGGATGAAAGGAATCATTAGTTAACCTGCAAAGTAGTTCAAAAGATAACAATGATCATAAAATAAAGTAACAATACACATTCAATAAGATACATGCCAAAGCCAACAAAATAGTTCATTTTCATTAGTATGTGTTAAAAAAACATACACCAGAAACAATGGAAGAGTATTCTCACAATCATTCACGACATATGCATGAGAATTTTTCAGCTCTAAGAGCTTCATATATTAAGTGAAAGTCCCAAGATATACAATTACAATGTTGCCACACTAGCTCCAAAAGTGGAACATTAAGTCACTAGTTGCTCGTCCAAAGAAAGATATTCTCTCTTATGCCAAGCTAGAGAAGCCAAGGTGAAAAGTCCAAATTCCTTTGCCTGGGTTATGAGGGCTTATTTATAGCACATGAGGTGACCTTTCACCTCCCATGCAACTCTTGACCTCCCTCATGAATCTTGAGCTCCAATGTGACTTTTCTAATTCCTATGTGACCTTTGATTTTCTAATGAATCTAATAATTTCTAGTGACTCTTCATATTCCATGTGGGACCCTCTGGCTTCCATACATTTTACATTTTCTCATTTTTGAAATTACATTATTACATTCCACAATGATGTGGCAAATTCAATTGATGCATATGACTTTGTAATGACACTTTGAGAAGCCATGATTTGGTGATAGTGACATAAGGCTTCATTGCATCAATGCCAAGCTCTTTTCCTTCTGCTATGCCTTTAAATTCTTCATGATATATCTTTTATTTTTCTTCAGCTTTACCCTCCAAATGGTTTTAGGTGAGTATTATAACCTTCCAATTTAGCATGAGTTTCCACCTCTTTGTCTTAGTCCAAGATTCTTTCATGTCCTTCTCCTTCTTCATAAGTGCTTCTCTTGTAGCCTCTCCTTAATAATCTTCCTTGAGGGTCACCTTGCCATGTTGAAATGATAACACCTGCAGATGAAGTCCACTCACGACAAGTCAACATCAGTCTGAAAACCACGTATTTTACCTTTTATTCCTCATGGAAGATGTTGATTGTGATGAGGAAATAGGCAAGGGTTTTGAGAGCATGAGGCTAAGGGTTGTGAATCTAAGGGCTATAGGGACCTAAGGATGACCACACTATTGATTGGAAGTGCACAATGCACATTGTAGGAGGGAATTGACAAGGCTTCTACATAGGGGACAAGGGTGGAGTGACTATTGAGTGTGACTACGCAATGTGCAGTGCTCAGGGGAGAGGAGGCAGGGATTGCACAATTGAGCTTCACAGGGACTGAGAGACGACCCAAATGTCCACTAGAACTATTCAATTCACAGTAGGAGGAAAGATAGAACAAGGTACTACGCAGTGAGGGGTTTCTATGAGAAAGAGGAACAAGACTAATCGTTGTAGCTTCACAATGCACAATGATTGAGGGGAAAGCTGAATGAATTGCACAATTGAGGATTTTAGTGACCTATAGGTGACCTAATTCTCACTAGAATTGTGCAATTCATAGTAGGAAGCCCACCAAATAAATGGATTGCGCAGTTGAGCAAGTTTGGGTGGCAGTGAGGCAAGGTTTCTCATTGTAACTGCGCATTGCGCAGTAGCTGAAGAGAAGGCTCAGGAGACTGCACATTTGGGCAAGTTAGTGATAAAGGGAGGATCCACTATCCACTAAAACTAAGTAATGTGAAATCCAAGGAAGGAGGGATCATGAACTGAGCAATTGACAAGGCTAAGCAGTAAGAGTGATGGTCCAACCTTCAATATTTCTTAATGTGTAAATGGAGGAGGTTGTTCTCAAGATGAGTAGAGTGCACAGACCCAAGAGGTAAGGGTTTCATCATTGAGACTTAGGAATGTGCAGAGTACATATTACTTATATGGGAGATTAAGTATGAGTTTCACAAGATGTGAGGATGGGGATGAACTCCAAAATTGGCTAAGTGTTGGACTAGTGGAACAAGTAAGAACACCACATACAAACAAGCTCCAAAACATGATATCACACATGAATACCATCAAACACAAGACAAGGAACGCATATGAATCATGATCATCTTGCATACTTCGAAATGACAGCAAAGCGACACTTATTTCTAAGTGCAACAGTTGAAACGTAGCTTTCGACACTTATAATACAAGTTACAACATAAGTGTCGACTGCAACCAAAAAGTATGCTAAGTTGTGGGAATGTGTCTAGTGCATATTCTTATGATATATATTATAAAATAATGTAGAAGAGTGCACTAGAGCTGCCTCTAGTGGTGCGCCATAGTGCGACACATGTCGGAGTGAAAACAATCAAAAGCCACAAATGTGATTGTTAGAAAAAGTGAAAATGACACTTGAAAAAGCTAAATAAAGTGAAAGTGACACATTCCAAAGTGAAGAAAAAGAAAAAGCGAAAATGACATTTGTGAAAGCGAATGTGCACAAAAGCAACAAATGAGAAAATCCACTTGAATGATGATATAATTGCAACCAAGAGTGAGAGAAATTGTCAGATGATGTTACACACTTACTGTTGGCAAGGATTGTGCAGTGCACTATCCTTATGGACTACACAGTCACTGTCAACAATGATTGTACAAGCACCGTAACTAAACATTGTGAAAGCACTATTCCTAGGGATCGTGTAAGCCTTAATCCCAAGAACTGCATAATGCCTATCTTGAAGGATAGTCATGGACAATTATGCTTGCTAGAATTAGGTGTGCTTGTTAATGCATCAAAATATAAGCATGTGTAAGAAAGTAGTTTCAACAGTTAGAACCTCAGAAGAAGACTTAAACACATAGAAAACCATCAACCAATCATGAAGCGACTAAGAACAATCAAGTAACAACACATCATAGGATCACAAGTAGGCTCAAAAATTCAAGTGGAGAAAATTTTTTGGAGGGTATTTGTCGCATCAACAACACCTTGACAATGACAAAAGCCTCAAAGTGCAATTGCAGCCCTGGAGGGTTTGAAAACGGAGCTCACAAGTTTAGTTTTGGGTATTATATGTCTTGTGAAGATGCGAATATCCTATTGGTATCTCCTTTGATTTACAGTCGGGTTAGGTTGGTCTCTCCCTTGGTTTAGGGTCGGGCTAGGTTGGTCTCTTGTCATTTTTGAAGTCATGGTTAGCTTATTTTTTGTTTTAAATGTTACCCCTTCCTATCAACCATGTTTCCAAGACAATGAATGCACGATAGAAGGGGTGGCGGAAAAAGAAACCCACCAAGTTAGCTAGGTGCCCATCGTTTTTTCTCGTGACTACGACAATGTACTTCAATGTAGTCCCTCCTTAGACTAGGAGAGAAATCAAGAAGCTAGAGACTCAAGTGGGAGTGGAGAGATAATCCCATTCTGATTCATTAATAACGGATGAGGTATCTTGTTGGGTGCTAGACCCTGGTCATACCACTGGATGGAAAAAACAATATATCAATTCTATAGATTTTCACTGGTAAATGAAGACCTTGCTTGGTCCTGTCTTGAAACACAAGCATGTTGAGCACTAAAATATCTTTGCTAAATTACAAGATATCAATAGGATGCTGCAGAATCAGTTATGCTCTTGACCTGTGAGAAATCTAGAGTACCAGAAATACGAAGAAATATAGCCCAGAACACATAATTATCACATGAAATGAGAAAAACTGCAAAGTATTTTAGTATTTAGAAATAGATTCAATGTTCACTTACCTCTTTGAGGAGGAAACCTCCAACAGAGCATAGCTCAATTATAATAAGACTCGATGATCTTTTCCTTACTAACTAAGTCTATTTATAGTTAAATGAAATCCAAAACCCTAACTACTAGTGGTCCCTTGTATAACACAAGTTAACCACTTTATTTATTAACTATGGCCCGCCTACAACTAACCGTGGTCCCTTTTTTTTAATGCGGGTCAACCACTTACAATTATTAATATGACATTTATTAACTCTCTAACTAACAATGAATCTGACTCTACCCATTGGGCTTATTACACAAATAAATGGGTTAGGGTTGGGCCCTAACATTGCCTCCCCCATCAAAAGCAGCCTTATCCTCAAGGCTGAAGCTACGGAAACTGTTGAAGAATAGTTGTTGGTTCCCAGATCGCATCATCTTGAGATGTGTCTTTCCACTTGATGAGGACTTCCTTGATCCTATGGTTGCGGAGATGTCTTTCACGAGTATCAAGACCTGTTTTAGTCAGAGCCAAAGTGAGCCTTCCTCATCCAATTCAGGTAGACTTGTTTGAACTCTACAATTGTTCCTCGCCACTTTCTTGAGGCATGATACATGGAAGACCGGATGGATTTTTGAAGTAGGTGGAAAGGCCAATTTGTAAGTGACTACTCCTATGCGCTGAAGTATCTGATAAGGTCCATATAATTTTGGGGCTAGTTTTTGGCATCCCTTTTATTTGAGAGATGTTTTATTATATGGTTGGAGTCAGGGGACTACTTGATCCCCTTCTTGAAATGTGCACTCGAAATGATATTGGTATGCATGTTGCTTCATTTGGTTCTAATATTGATGTAGATTCTCTTTGAGATGAGCTATCATGGCGGCATGGTTCTATAGGAGTTGATCAACTTTTTGTACTTTAGAACATCCAGGGATATAAGAAATAGGTGAAGGTGGGAGTTGGCCTTACACTGCCTCATATGGAGTCATCTTGGTGGCTTCATGATAGTTATTATTATACCACCATTTAGCTAAAGGTAGCCATTGTACCCATTGATGTTGTTTTTGTGAAGTGAAGCACCTTAGATATGTCTCCAAACATATGTTGACTTCTTCTATTTGACCCTCGGTTTGGGGATGATAGGTGGTACTTAGTTGGAGTTGTGTGCCTTGTAGCTTGAAACTTTATTGCCAAAATTTTCTAGTGAAAGTGGGGTTGCAATCAGACATAATGGAAGTTGACATGCCATGCAATTTAAAGAACTGGTCCAAGAAAATTTGAGCCACCAAAGTGGGGTAAATGGGTGTTGTAGAGGGAAAAAATGAGCATATTTAGAAAGTCTGTCCACAACCACCATGATGACTAATTTTTTTCCTGACTTTGGGAGACCAGTGATGAAATCCATGGAAACATTTGTCCAAAAAGAGGCAAGGAGTGGCAATGGTTGTAAGGTTCCCGATAACTTGATTGTTTCCCCTTTGTAGTGTTGGCACACATTGTATTGAGATAAAAAAGTAAGAATGTTTTTTTTTCACGATAATCCAAAAGAAAGAATGATGTGTGCAAGCATAAGTCTTCTGAAAGATCGAATATCCTGCAATTGGAGATGAGTGCAGCTCATCCAAGATCCGGTTTTTGAGGGTGGATATCGGTGATATAACTACTCGATCCTTGTCGCAAAGAATATCATCCTTCTAAGAGTAGTCGACTGAGAAATTAGGATCTTCTCTCAAATTATTAATGAGTTCGGAAAGAGAGGGGTGGGAGAACCATTCCTTGCGGGCCTCTTCAATCCAATCTGGTATGGGTAGAGATATTGATAGCAGGGTGCTCTCATCCTCAAATTGGTGCTATAAAGCATCAACGACTACATTTTCATGCACTTTCTTGTAAGTTATCTCATAATAATATCCCAAAATTTTGGAAATCCATTTATTTTGTTGTGGTGATGATATATGTTGCTCCAGAAAATATTTTAGATTTTCATGGTTCGTACAGATTTGGAAACGTCGCCACAACAAGTATTGCCACCAAGTGTCCACTGCATGTAAGATGGTCATCATTTCTTTCTCATAAGTAGATTTACCTAGGTGTTTGCCACTGATTTGTTGGCTGGTGAAAGCCAATGGTATACCTTCCTACATTAATACAATGCCAATATCGGTACCAGAAGCATCACATTCAATTGCAAAAGATTTGGTGAAGTTTGGTAGGGCCAATATGGGAGTGGAGCACATGGCCTATTTGAGAGCCAAAAAGGCCTACTGGGTTGCATTACTCCAAAGAAATGAATTTTTCTTGAGAATATTAGTGAGGGGTTTAGCAATGGGACCATAATTGCGAACAAATTTGTGGTAATAGGCAGTGAGATCCAAGAATCCCCTCAAACTCTTCAAGGTTTTTTGCTGGGGCCAATCTTGCATTGCTTGAATCCTTTTCGAATCAACCCTCACTCCTTCACGACCCATAATGTGTCCCAAATACTTGACTTCTTCCACACCAAAAGAGAACTTTGATAATTTGACAAATAATTTGTAATCGTAGAGCAGTTGCAATATCTCGTCTACATGTTGAAGATGTTTGTCCCAGGTTATGTTGTGGATGAGAAAGTCAACAAAGAAGATCAATACAAATTTTCAGAGATATGGTTTCAGTAGGTGATTCATGAGGCTTTGAAAAGTATATTGAGCATTATAGTGACCAAATGGCATGACCGTGAATTCATAATGGCCTTCATGAGTTCAGAAGGTAGTCTTTGGAATGTTTACTTCCTTCATGTGCATTTCATGATAGTCAAAGCAGAGGTCGAGCTTCATAAAGAATTGAGAACCATGCATTTCATCAATCAGATCATCAAAAACTAGAATAGGAAATTTGTCCTTGATAGTGATCTTGTTGATGGCCTGAAAGTCTGGACACATGCACTATTCTTCATATTTCTTTAGAACCATGATCACTGGAGATGAATAAGGATTGATTCCCAGACGAATAACACTGGCTTCGAGGAGTGTTACACAGTATTTTTTCACACCTCTCGTACTTCCTTGTGACATACCCCAAAGTTCCCAAAATATGACCATCATGCAGTGTACTTATTCAGATATGCAGCTCATATCCTCCCTAGAACATTGATTGGAAAATGCCTTGAGCTTTCCCCTGAAGAAATAGATCTAAAACCCTAATTTTGAGATTCCACACTCTTATGAGGTTAAAAAATGTGATGGTCACTTGTTTCATCATGCTTGACCCATAATTCCATTGCTTTGTTCCCTTGTATACTTACGATGATCCCTAAAAAGGATGAGAAGCTTCATGATCTGGAAGCTTCCAAAGCGGCGAGCTGGAGGTTGTTTGGCATAGATGAGGTCGAATTCTCCCAACTTGGCCTCTTGGTCTTATCCCTATGATCTACCTTCTTGAGATGAGGACCTACTCCTATCTTTGGAGAGATCCTAACTCCCTCTCCTTGCCTATATATTCATCTTCTCCCATTCCCAAATGGTTGGAGGCTGGGTTGGTCTATGTTTATTTGCACTGCCTAAGGCTATTCATTGGACTTAGAGAAGGAGTGCCTGGAGAGTTCTTGGATTGGACTTGGATTACCACTCAAGGAGAGCCTTTCAACATCAAGGCTTTGGCTGTAAGATTCCCTCTATTTCCTAATAATATACAATTGTTGGTTAATCTTCCCAAAATATATATGTTCATGTATTATTTAGCTTGACATTCCTTGATCAGTTAAGTAGGTTATTATTGGATTTGCTATTGGTTTTGGCATGCTTTGTTGTCTCTTGATCACTTTTTCAGGTACATAAATTCTAAGAGAAGAACGAACAAGTACGTGACACAAGCAGTTCAAGGTCCTCAACAAAGGAAATCGAAATAGCATCAGAATGAGGTAGGTCATCTCTTTCGTTCTTCTTTTCAATTATAACCTAGGAAGATGTCTAGTTGATTGTCACTTCTATTGCTAGACCCACTCATTGGGCTAGATGGATTGTCTCTATCCACGGAGAGGATTAACCTTGTGAAAAAAATGGTGACTATGCTAGGGAGCCTATGGTCCTTTCCATCCAATTCTTCACCCTGATCTTTTGACTAGTTTGACGTACCGTCAATTTTTCGGCTTGTCTGCATCAGTCTGGGTTTATACCATCACTAATTACTGCCTTAGAGTGCTAAGTCTAGATTAATTCTTGTAATATTTTTAGTTTCTTTCCAATATTCCTTGTCCATCATGGATTTAGCCTCAACAGTCGTGATGGCATCGCAATTTTTACCTTTATAGTCACGATGAAAAAAAAATTCTTCATTGTTTGGTTGCGCTGAAATCATCAGTACTTTTGCTATACAAAGTAGTGATGCCATCGCGTGTTTGCCTATGCAAAGTAGCAATAATAGCAAGTTTGGGTATATAAAGTAGCGATGATCCTTGAATATGAGAATTTTTTAGGTTTCTTCCTAAGAATCCAATGTGTCTTGGCCCCTAAGGTATTTTCCCATCCTGTATGCTTGGATTTGTCAATGTTTTGATTGATTTCCTTGATTAATTTGCAAAATTTGTCTCATTGGCTTCGAAGTGAAATTTGACTGAATTCTAGGGTTTATGGTCATTGACCATTACTTGCTTCTTGTTTGTGTCATTGAGATGTTTGTTTTGTTGATTGATTGAGTGTTGTTTTATGTATAAATCTTTGAAAACATCGTTTTGCATCTATTTTAGCTTGTATTTAAAAATTTAATTTTCGTGAAAATGCATTAGATTAGTTGCATTGAGAAGTTATTTTTTTAGATTCATCATTGAGAATAGATCATATTTTTCCATGATTGAAAGCTAAAAACTATATTAGGTGCATCAAATCATTCAAAACGAAAAGAAAAGCATAATTCATATAAGTGCATCTTTGTAAAGTCAAAATTATTTTGCTTTCGAAAAGTTTCATTTAGGATAGTGCAAAGTGAAAATATTTTTTAATTTGGCATTGCATTTGGAAGATGAAAGTGAAAGTTAGTGGAAAAAATTTTGGATGATGCATTATTGATTGAAATTTCTTCCCTTTGTTAGTCTGTCTTTCGTAGAAATAAAAGTTTTATTTTTCTCATATAGTTGCATCTTAGATGTTTAGCTGACATTGTGTTGAGCCTTAAAATTGAAACATAATTTCAAGATCAACTCTAAAATCTATCAATTAATCTAAGGAGCATTTGAAACATTAATGCTTCATAATTAGTGGTATAGGCTAGAGACCTGTTCCGGCGTCTTTAAAACTTAGCAGCTGCCATTCGCTCTTGCAGTAGATAGTGTTAGCACAGACTTGTGCTCCCCATACCATCGAGTATATAAAGGGAGACCCTCACAAGTTGCAAATCTTTATCCATAGGAAGTCGAGTTTGTTGCCCTGTAAACATGATACGTCGAACACAACATTCGGGGGCATTGCCTGCACATACATCAAGTCCTTGGTAAATTTATTTGCTAAGGTGTATATTAGAGTTCACGTTACTTGGTAATCCTTTTTTCCTAGAGTATCTTGAGTAGTAATTTCAATCTTTTCTGACTCCTTAGATTTTAAAATATCATCGAGCACTTGTCCTTTTGAGCTCGCTAAACCAATGAAAGTGAATAAAGTCACATTTTCGTCCTTTTCTCAAATCTTAAAACATGAAAAGGCCAAGTTTTTGTTTCAAATTATAAAATAAATTAATTGAATGCAAAACAACATCCTTCATGTGGAAATACTCCTTATTATATCTTAGGTTCATACCAATGGCAACATTTCCCGAGTCTACCAGTCAAGGAAACCCCTCTGATGATTATCCTAGTCCTTTTCCTTCTTTCGGAAATTCTGGTGCTCCTTATATGGTAACGTTGTCCCTTCCTGGATTAATCATTGGTCTTCTAGTTTGTTTGTTTTCGACCTCGGTGGCTCCGAGTGTCCGAACTATCGTTCAACCAAGTTCTCCTCCACTTGAACAATATCAACTTCATGTTGATACTAAATTTGACCCTCGCCTTCTTCGCCTATTTATTCACTCCATTCTTCCTCTTCACCCAGTGAAATTCTGGATTCTAGTAATTAGGAAGCTAAGAAGAAGAAGAAGAGGATGAAGAATAAGAATCAAAATAAGCAAGGGGACAACCAAACAACTATTGTACCGATGCAACTAATGAATAAAAATCTTCCAAAAATCCCTAGAAAGTAAAATTCCCTTGCATGTTATGTAATTGTGACCACCTTCATCGGAATTGTCCTCGTATTCCCAAGGTCTTAGAAGTGTGGTCCATATGTTCACATTGACCTTTTTCATCAGCCTCTGGCACTCATGTTGGTGATAAACCTTCAACTAGTGATAGTGAAGCTCATGGGAGAAAGGAAAAAGTCAAATTTCCCTGTACTTCATGTGAAGGTAATCATCCCATTCACCTTTGTCCTCTTATGGATGAAGCTTCCAAAGAGTTGGAAAACCTTACAACTTCTCAATCTTGTCTTCCGACTGGGTATCAAAAGCTTTCCCCTAATCCTTAGCTAGTTGATCTAGTGTTTGATCGAAAACCATCTTTGGTCAATCCCACTCTCTCTAAAAGTGAGTCTCCTGAGTCCGTTCTTGACCAACCAATGATTGAGAAACCGGTAGACTTGGCTCCACCTGCAATTAACCATACCTTTCCGGTAGAGAGTGAACCTCATACTACTCAGGTTCTTCTGGTTTCTTTAGTTTCAAATGAACCTCATACTTCTCAGGTAGTACACCATGTACTGTGGGCATTGGAGCCCGATTTTGCATTTGGATCCCTAGACATGTATCCCTTCTAAAATGTTGTTCTCCCATCTAATTAGAACCTATTGGAAGCCATGGCCTCTTTTGGTCTGTAAATAAGTGTCATAAGCATGGTTCTTTTCTTGTGTCAAGCTCCTTAAAAAATGAAACAAGGGAAGTGGAGCAGAGTTCCCTGTCTTATGTCAAGCTCCTTCAAAAATGAAACAAGGATGATAGAGCATATTTTGTTGTCTTGTGTCAAGATCGTTAAAAAATGAAACAAGGAATTTGGAGCAGAGTTCCTTGGCTTGTGTCAAGATCCTTAAAAAATGAAACAAAGGATGTGAGGATAGTTCTTTTATTATTTCAACCTCATTAAAAAATGAAATAGGTCCCTATGAGCATAGTTCTTTGTCTTGTGTCGAGCTCGTTAAAAAATGAAACAAGGGATGGAGCATAGTTCCTTGTCTTGTGGCAAGCTCGTTAAAAAATGAAACAAGGACCACAAAGTAGAGTTCCTTGTCTTGTGTCAAGCTCCTTAAAAAATGAAACAAGGGAATGGAGTAGAGTTCCTTGTCTTGTGTCAAGCTCGTTAAAAAATGAAACAAGGAATGTGGAGCAGAGTTCCTTGTCTTATGTCAAGCTCGTTAAAAAATGAAACAAGGAATTTGGAGCAGAGTTCCTTGTCTTGTGTCAAGCTCCTTAAAAAATGAAACAAGGGCTATGGAGCAAAGTTCCTTGTCTTGTGTCAAGCTCCTTAAAAAATGAAACAAGGGCTATGAGGATAGTTCTTTTACCATGTCAACCTCATTCAAAAATTAAATAGTTTTCCATGGAGCAGAGTTCCTTGTCTTGTGTTAAGCTCCTTAAAAAATGAAACAAGGGAATGGAGTAGAGTTCCTTGTCTTGTGTCAAGCTCCTTAAAAATGAATCAAGGGAATGGAGCAGAGTTCCTTCTCTTGTGTCAAGCTTGTTAAAAAATGAAACAAGGAATTTGGAGCAAAGTTCCTTGTCTTGTGTCAAGCTCGTTAAAAAATGAAACAAGGAATTTGGAGCAGAGTTCCTTGTCTTGTGTCAAGCTCGTTAAAAAATGAAACAAGGAATTTGGAGCAGAGTTCCTTGTCTTGTGTCAAGCTCGTTAAAAAATGAAACAAGGGCTGTGAGGATAGTTCTTTTACTATGTCAACCTTGTTAAAAAATGAAATAGGTCTCCATGAGCATGGTTTTTTTCCTGTGTCAAGCTCATTAAAAAATGAAACAAATCCCCTTCCAATTCAAGTCTTCGATTAGATCTCATAAAATCCCAGTCGAGTCTTTCACTTGATCTCATAAGTGAACCTTCTTTCCATCCACTTAGGTGAATGAAATGAAACTTGTGGGGCATGTACCTTGAATTGAGTCATTATGCTGGGGGCATGAAAACTTATCTCAAGCATAGTTTATCTTTGTTTCAAGCTTGTGTAAAAATGAAACCAAACCCAAGCATAGTTTATCTTTATTTCAAGCTTGTGTAAAATTGAAACCAAATTCAAGCACAGTTTGTTTCCGTTTCAAGCTTGTGTAAAAATGAAACCAAATCTAAGCATAGTTTTTCTATGTTTCAATCTGTAGGTTTTAAACCCATATAGAAATTACTAGCATATGAATTCTAAACCACGGAAAATAAATAATGCAAGAGCATAACACATAAAACACATATACACAAATATTTAACCTTAGATCCCAAAACCAAGACTACCAGCTTGATTTTTCATTATGTTCCTTTCAATGTTACAATACATATTTATACAT
>APFE030253330.1:135013-154171 GCA_000404065.3 Pinus taeda | reverse complement strand
ACCGGACTTTTCACAGCTTAATCATAAGCAAGTTACTACCGGATGCTTCTGGCAAGAGATAGGCTCTGTATCAGAATTAGACTTCACACCAGAAAACTTGACTCTTCTAATGGTTCGGCCACTTTAGGTTCTTACCAGTGCCGAGCACACTGATACGCGGGCTTCTCGAACCAACTAGGGACTTTGAGTGATTACTCGTGATGCAAGCAGATCAGACTGAATGTCCGCAGATGCAGAGCAGGAGAACACTCGACTCAAAACACACACACACACAAGATTGCCTAAGACTCGATGATCCACAAATGAGCCTTACCCTTCTTTATATAGAGTGTGAAGGGGGGACAAACATTACTGTTGGTCAGACTGAAAAGACCCAAAGAATCATTTCTTTTTCATCCTTTATCAAAGCGACGTCCGCACAAATATTCGGGCCAGGCCGAATAATTGCTTTCGGGTAACGCATGTGATATTGTCTGTAAAGTAGATCCTTGTACTTAAAGTAAAAACAGACCCATGACTAGTTACACAGTGGATACTTTTGTACAAAAAGTCCACGAGAAAAGACTAGAAGGGAATATTTACAATGTGGAGGCTTTTGAACAGTAAAGCCCACGGGAACACTGATCACAATTAAGCCCTTGTGATTGGTACTTATTCAAAATAAAGTTAAATAAGGGAATCTTTCCCTTTTGTAAAGCAAATCATCACATGCCTTGGTGTATATTCTCCGGACTATCATCGGCTTCCCCAGTATGATCTGGTGTTGGACTTTGGTTAGTACACACCACTCCAAGTGATCTACCATGTATTCTTGAAGAGAATAATTGGTCATATGGAAAGGGTCCCATTCTTTGGTTGTCATCTCTCTGACTGTGCTGTAGATGCGATGGTAGCAGTCTCCAATGTTATGATCAAAGCATCTTTGACAGTGTCTTCTTTGATATCCTTCATGATACACAGGATCCATGGTTGTCCTGTTGACACCAAAGTCTATCCACCAATTTTGGAACCATTCGCACTGCAGATTATTCTGAGAAGCTGCCATTGTGCTAAACTTCAATTTTGTATAATGTGTATCTGTTTTATCATCGACATTCATGAAGTCCCACCATAACTTTTTATAATCTGGAAAGTTGTAAACTGTATCCGAGAATATTACCTTAGGATCATTTCTTGGCCATCTTGCACCTGGTTGGACTTGCGGATGGTTTATCCATAGATCTCTGGTACGATAGATACAAAAATATGCTCCATAGGTTCTGGTATTACTATCTCCCTGGTGTCCAATCCATCCAATGTCATGGAAATTTGATTCTAAGGCTTCCCTTGCTGTCCTTGCATCAGCTTTGGGTTTAGTATATATCATGTCATGAATCCATTTTCTGCCTTTTGGATATACTCTTTTTTCTGGTACATAGTGTTGAAGATCTGTATGAGGCTGGAGGTCTGCATCAAGAACTTTTGTATTTCGTAATTGCCATGTAGGCTTCCAGTTGTTTTTATATGTATCCCAGTCTTGGTTATCTGGGATAGTCCTCAAGACTTCACATTTCTGACTTTGATCCCATTCGGTGGCAATCATCATGACCTGTGCAGCTCCTTTTTCAAGATATTCTCTACTGAGAAAATCAGGGAGGCAGTTCTGTTCTCCTTTGATATGTTCAATAGAGAAATCAAAATTTGCGAATAATGCCTGCCATCTAGCAAATTTCGCTTCTTCTGGTTTTTTGATATCTTTAGCCAAAACTTTCTTCATTGCTGAAGCATCTGTTCTGAGAAGGAATGGCTTATTTATGAGATAAACTGCAAATTTACTAATACAGTTCCAAGCAGCTTTTACTTCTCTTTCAATAACAGAATATTTTTGTTCAGTTGGGTTCCAAACCCCTGAGGCAAACTGAACGACTTGTTCTTCTTCACCAATCCTTTGCTTCAAAATTCCACCCCAACCTATGTCACTGGCATCAGATTCTACAATTTTAAATGCCTCATCATCAGCAATGTATAGAATAGGTAAAGATTTTACCTTTGCCTTGATTTCTTGAACTGCTTTGGTGTGCGCGTCTGTCCATGGGGGAGGATTTTTGCCAGTTCTTTTATTGAGCACTTTTCTATCAGAAGCACAGTCTTGATAAAAACTACTCACATAATTTAAACAGCCAAGGAACCTCTGCAATTGTGTCTTATCCTTTAAGACATCTGGAAATTTATCTGCAAACTCAATAGCATGCTTCTGCAAAGAGATCTGGCCATTTGTAATCTGGTGTCCCAAAAACTTTATAGAAGTCTGGAATAATTCCATCTTCTTTTTGCTGAGAACAAGACCATTTCTTCGAACCAAGTTCATGAAAATATTTACATGTTTGAAATGGTCATCAAGATTTCTGGAAAAAATTAAAACATCATCTATATATACAAGTAACCAATCAAAATATGGCTTGAATATATCATCCATAACTTTCTGAAACTTAGAGGGAGCATTTTTAAGACCGAAGGGCATGACATTCCACTCATAATGCCCTGCTGGGATACTAAAAGCAGTTTTGAATTTATCTTCTTCATGAACAGCTACTTGCCAAAACCCTGCTTTTAAATCAAACTTTGAAAATACCTTTGCTCCTGCAATTCTTCTGATTAAATCACCTTTATGTGGAATTGGATAGGTATCATCAGCCAAGACTGAATTTAGAGGCTTGTAATTTATGACAAGTCTGGGAATACCTCTAATTTGTTCAGCCCTTTTATTCACATAGAACCCATAGCAGTTCCAAGGACTAGTGGATTCTCTGATTAGGCCTCTGTTGAGTAGCTGTTGAATTTCTTGCTGACATAATTTTCTGTACTCTTGGCTTATTGGTATAGCTCTGCTTTTGCAAGGCTTACCTTTATAACCTTCTTTGTAGGGCAGTTTGACCGTATGCTGCTTCCTGTGCCAGAAGGCATTTAGTTCTTCTGAGCAACATTTCTTTGCCAATTTTTCTTTTAGCTCTATAATCCTTCTCTTGATCTTCGGTTGTTTCAGCTGTTCCTCTATTCTCAATTTGCCCTTTAGATCTTTAAGATCTGTCAGTAGAGATTCAGCTTTCTCCAACTTCTGCATAGCTTGGACCATAGTGGAGACCCTGGGAGTAGAGACATAGGGGAGCTCAATCCTCTTTCTTGTTCCTCTGGATGTAGGCACAGAGATGAAATAACCAGCTTTACTCCCTTTTATTCTTGCTGAACCATGTGGTTCTACTGCAGCTAGAAAAACATTACCTAATATACAGTCAACAGGTATGTCTGCGATAGCAAATTTCATATATACACAATGAGTATCAAAACATAAGGAGGCTCTAGGGATTTCATATTTGAGCTTCTTATTCCCTAGTCCTACCACTTCCCTTTCTGCCGAGACCCAGTATTCTGCTGGAATGTTTCTAATGTTAAGAATGTTGATGTCAGCACCAGAATCCAGCAATGCAGTCATAAAAAATATTTGGCCTTGGATACAGATTTTTACTTTAACATGATGTTGTTGGTATGTAATAGTAAATAATCTCATATCCTGAAAGCCAAAATACGGGTCTGACCTTCCTTCTGCAATTTCAATTTCTTTGTGGCGAGATCCTGTATTCCAGGGTTCTTCTTCTTCTTCTTCTTTAATCTCCTTTCCTTTCTTTAGTTCTGCTATCTGTGCTTTGATGGCGGAGATTTCTGATTTGAGCTGGTGAATTTCACCACTCACTTCTCCCAAAGTCAGGGATCTTACTTTCCCTGGTTTTTGATGATGCATTTGGAAAGATTTTGTATTCCTTTCATATGAGGCATCAACAAATAGTGGCTTCTTACCTGATTCTTTTGAAGCTTTAGATTTGAGTTGATCTGTAAAAGCCTCTATCAGGCGGTCTTTCATTGCACCTTCTTCCATATTCCTGATTTGGGCTAAAATTTTCATCTCAGCTTCTTCTTCAGTAGATGCCATGAGGACTTTTTCTTTGGGAGGTTTTGACCTTTCTTCTTCTTCACTGGAGCTGTCAGAAACTTCAGAATCATTATCATAGAAAACATGACATGCACATTCATCAGAGTCTGAACAAGAACATTCTGATAAATCTGAATCACTAAAATGTCCCATATTTACTTGAAATTCTTCATCTGTACTAGTAAAAGAATCCAGAGATGAATCTTCTAATTGATGCTGTTGAGCTGTAATATGAAGATTTGGACAATTTTCTGTAACATGATACTTTGACTTGCATCTTAGACAGGAGAATGGGCTAGAATGTTCTTTCTTGACTTGTTTAGCTTTTTGGGCATAAACAGGTGTCTTTTTCCCCCTACCAAGTTTAGATTCTTCGCCTTGAGGACATCTCGAGGATGTATGTCCTGTCTGTCCACACAACCAACAAGTCAACTTGTTCCATTTTTCTTGCTTAGATGTGTGTAAATGTATATCAGAGGGATTATAGTAGTGAGTCTTGGGAATATACCTATAATAGCCTTTTCTTTTAGGGGCTTTATCCTTTGTGGGATATTTTCTTTTACTTCTTGGGTAATTCCTTTTATTTCTGTAGAAAGTCTCTTTAAATTCTCTTTTTGCCTTTTTCTTAGACTTTCTTCGTTTGACCAATGGGTCATCAACTGTTAGTCCATATTTACTACAAATAGACTTTTTATCTGGCAACCGAGATAATTTTTCTAATGACTTATTCACTCTTGAGCTGGTACAAAGGCTGACAAGAGTCTTTGTAATGAGAGAATAGATTTCACCCCATGTATATGACTCAAAAGGCAACTGAAAAATATCCTGCATTTTGATATAATCAACAAATCTGGAAGGCAAAGCAGTAAGGTATACCTGCTTCCAAAGCAGATTTTTGGAATCTTTTACTTCATATATCCGCTGCATCCAGTCTCTGTGAAAATCATCATATTGGGGCATTTTGTGGCACTTGAGGTTCATCAAAATAACCTCATGTTTATTTGCTATTTCAGTCTCACAGCCACACCAATGTTCTAAAATCATAGATGTTAAGGCACCAATCATATTATTTGTTACAGTGCCATCTTGGTTATGAATCCCATCTCCCTTTTCATCTTTCAGGACTTCAGCTTCCATAGTCTCAACCAACTTAGGAGATGATTCTGTTTCCCACCATCTGAGAAGAGTACCTGTAAAACACTGGATGATTGTTTTGCAAGCATCCACTTCTGATTTTCCCCTTAGACACATGAGTTTATACTCAGTATACATTATATCAATCATTTGGCGGATCTGGCCAATACTCATGTTATCTATGTTCCATTCTCTGTGGGAGTCAGGGAAGAAAGTATGTGCTTCAGGCATTTTTCCTTTCCCTTCAATATCAGGAGCAGAGTGTCTGGAAAATCTGTGCTCGATGGGTTCATAAATTGGGAGGATTTGAGTTTCTGGTTCCTCAAATAAAGAAGCAATAGTTATCTTTTCAGGCTCTTCTGCTTTGGTCTCTTTGGGGAACAGCAGAGGGAATTTTTCTACATTCCTCATTGAATGTTCAATATTTATATTTCTTTTGACAAAAAATGAATTTGGAACTGGCTTTTCTACTTTTGTAACCTGCATCTTATCAAATTTCTCAGTTAAGCCAGTGAAGAGAGTTTTAGTTGTATCAACTAAATGTTCTCTTATCTCCTCAATTTTATTTAATGACTCTTTAGTATATGAGCGAGTCATACTGGAATCAAACTGAATACTATTCAGACAAGAATTTACATTATTGAAAGAAGACTGTACAACATCCACTTGTTTCTTTACTTCTTCAGCTTTTGCTACATTCATTTCTAAACCTTTCAAAGCAGTATTAGTCCAATTTATTTGCTCACTAGCCTTTTGGATCTTACCATCAATCCCTAAGGCATTGTCATCTTTCTGGACTAAAGGAATGGCTTTAGCAGCATTTGATTTTTCTCCTAAGACTATTCCTTTGTATGGAGGAAAAGTAGTCGGAGTTTCAACTATAGACCCATCAAGTGCAGTCCACCCATGCTTATCAGGAACATTGCTGCATGAAGCACCAGTCAAAACTTTTATGGGAGCAATTTTGTCTTTCCATGAATAGAAAGATATCCATTCATTATTGTTCTCCATATAGTTTTTCCAATCTGTAGCCATTCTTCTTTTCTGCTCTGAGGTATACTCTTGATCAAACTCATCTGCTTGGGGATTAGTGAATAAATCCCAATTCAACATTTCTTTCATCCATTTTGCACTGATCTGAGATTTAGGACACCCATCCATAAGTGCAAAAAACTTATGCATCTCCATGACTGCAGGTTTCTTACAGTCTGAAGGGATCTGTTTGAATCTGCATTGTGGAATCAATTCTGACTATTCTATTTTTCCCAACCCATACCTAGGCTTTGCAGGTCTCATGAGACAGATCATCTGGGTTAGCCTGGGATCTTCCTCTTCTATTGAGTGGATCATAAGGACATGATCATTTTCAGGTTCAAGTTCATGAGGAAAAGGTATGTCAGAACATTTAGGGTTTGGACATGAACTAATAGAAGTGGATGGTGGAGCAGTGCCTGTACGGGGATTATGATGCAGATGAATGTTTTGTTCTGCTAAACTGAGAAGGTTTACAATATTTGTACACTCAGGACATTTTACTTCTAAGGACGAAAAATTTACAAGCTGGGCTAATTCAAAAAGCTGTAAATGACGACAGGAAGAAAATGATGATGATGAACAAGCGGTATCTATAGTGGAAGGATCTCTGTAATATTTGGACATTTTACAGGCAGCATCTATTCCTCTTCGATCAATGGTTGATCTTCGGGGAAAAGATATTACTGCAGTTGAGGCATTCTCGGTTATATTGGCTGACGTAATGTTCATGGGGAGTTGCGGCCTAGAGTGATTAACAACCCAATGTTTTGGGAACTCTAGAGTTTCCCATTTTATCAACTGATGCTCAACTTTTTGATTTTTAGGGTCGGTTTTCACTACAACACTTGACTTGGAGTCCCGACTGGGGGTATGACGGATTGCTGGCCACAAAGTGTTGGTATGCCTGAAACAAGCTTTGGTCTGAATGGCAATATTATTTCTTTTCCTTTTCATATCAAATCCAGTAGTATGGATTTGCAGCTGTAGAATATCCTTGATGGTTTCATCAAAAGTATAAACAGAAAAGTTTGGATAACAGTCAAAGTATACTGGGTCATCAGACAAAGGAGCAACAATTCCACCAATTATAGAATCTGTGTATTTATTGTGCGTTAGGTCTCTAACTGTAGCAAGCACAAATGTGTTTAATCCTTTATGAACCAAAGGATTAATGCCAACTCTTATACAACCAAGATGTAGGTAATTTGTTTTCAACTTTTTGGCTTCTGCTTGTAGAGATTGGGGATCAAGCAGAGGGATAGTCTGGATACTATTAGAATTTTCTTCAACTTGACTAACTGACTCTTTAATGCTAATCCTAGAGGCAACAATCAAATGAAATGGGGCTAAGTCGCTATAAACTTCAGAAGGTGTAATGTCTGGTAGTGCCCACCTAGCAGAAGGTTGACTCTCTGCATATGTTTTATCAACAGAATTCAAAGTTCTGTTTGCATTATTTTCAAACATTGCTTTTAAAGGACTCTCTTCATTCTTATCTTCTTCAAGCTCTCTGAAGGAAACAGATTTTCCCAAAGATTCCATTTTTAATGAGTAAGATTCTGAGTACCAACCTTTTGAACCAGACGTTACTGGCTCTGATACCAATTTTCAGCAGGGGCTTCTTTAAACAAAAGTACTTTGACAATAGTCTTAACCAATTAAGTTATATAAAAACAAACATCAGTGAAAACATATATATATAAATACTAGTGAAAACATATAAATTAAATGGTTAGTAAACTTTGATAGACATCAATCCATAATAAAAATCAAAACATGATACATCTCATGATACTAAAATAAAATATAAAAACATAAAAATTAATTGAATTATAATTGGCTCACTTGATTATCATTCAACAAGATAGTTTAGCTCGACCAATGGTTGTGGCTCATTGTCATTGTTCAAGTAGGAGAAATAAAGGCTTGTCAAATTCTTGTCTAAATTTGAGACTTTCCTGTTAAGCTCGTCAACTTTAACCATTAATTTTGCTATGCAGATAATCAATTCTTGCTGAATATTAGCTCCATCAGTAAGAACTTTACCCATGAGAGTTTTGATATGTCAGTGCAAACTAATGGTTTGCATATATAAGGAGGTTCTAGCTCTGGAAGGGTTCCCCACATTTGGAATCCATTCCATGGTCTCCTAGTGAACCTGCCTCTCATGAATGTATCATCTCATTTGTTTGATTTTCTCTTCAGCATCAGAAATTACTCTTTGGACCACTACAGGGATAATATCCTTATATATATCCATAGCTACTTGAGTTGTTTGCTTGGCCCAAATTTGATTAATTGAGGATGTTGGGAATCACGATTGTCGTTAGACCAAAACCTGCGGGTGTTAGTAAACGATCACATTGCCAGAGATAAGGATCCACGAGAGGTGGTTAGTCCATGTCGCAAAACACATGGGGAACATTGGTTTATCCAATGTTTAACAATCTCCCCCCCAATGCGAGTTGGGTGTGTATCGAACTCGTGACCTACGCTCTGATACCACTTGTTGGGAATCATGATTGTTGTTAGACCAAAACCCACATGTGTTAGTCAACGATCACATCACCAGAGATAAGGATCCACGAGAGGCAGTTAGTCCATGTCGCAAAACACACAGGGAGCGTTGGTTTATCCAATGTCCAATAGAGGACAGGGAAGGATCAAAGGCAATAGAGAGACCTGAACATTCTCTCCTTCCACCTCAAATCAGAGGCAAAGATATGATGCATTACCATTAGACTAGAGTTTCAGAGCGTGAGAGAATAAAGGATGGTATCATAGAAAAGGGGATAGAGGTTGAAATCGGAGCGTAGACAAAGAAAATGGGCAAAGGAGAAATCATAGGAGTTCTTTGAGAATATGTAGCTAGGATAAAATATTAATGAGGTAATGATAGGTAGAGCCTTCATAACTCAAATGAGATAAATAGAGGATAAAGAGTGCATAGAGAGAAAAGAGAGACACCTAGAATAGTCATTGGGGACAATAAAAACAACCATCCCATAGTTATCAACCCCAAGGATGAGATACACAATCAAAAAACCACCAGCCCAATTCTTATAGTTAGAATTGAAAACAAGAAATTTAGAATTATGACACAGTTCCAAACAAAGATGATGATAAGACCGAACCTGATATGCCTAAGCATGTTTCACAATGTTTCAGTGGTGGCACTTCCTTTGCTAGTTAATTTCCAATTAAAAATCATTGTTAACCCTGCGTGCACTAGAGACTCCATTGTCGTTTAGGCATCGAGCCTCTTTCCTTTTTCCCATTTTCTCTCTAGGAATAGAAACCCTAGAAAATCTCCTGAGAACTCAAAGATAGTGGTCGTTCATTGCACTTAAGACAATGAGGACAACGTTTATATCTATCTCCACCCATTCTTTGTCATGATATATAGGCAATCTCCCATCAATTCTCATGATCTCCAAAGTTTTGTTACAAGCCAAATATAAGACGAATCGTCCTTCACCTGAGTTTGAAGGCATCAATGCAGTGGCCTCCCACAAGCTAGCCAACATTCTTTCCCAAGTGTCTTGTACCTTGTTACATGTAGGTTGCCATTAGAATGGCTAATGGCCACCCACATTTAGTTTTATAGCTCTCTTATAAAAAAAGCCTAGGAGGTCACCCTCCATGTAAGCACTTGTTGTAGCAAATCTTAATTTCATATTTATTATATATTAAAAAATAATAAAAATAAATTAAATACAATTAATTTAAATTTAATTTATATAAATATATATATATATATATATATTATATATTATATATATATATTATTATATATTATTATACATTTTTTTTTTGTAAGTTAGTACAAAAAGATTTCTATTAATATAAAAAGTTTTACATTGATAGCATATGATGGCCATATGATAGAACCGACCTTAAGATGGCCATAAACAGAACATGCCTAATGATGGCCATGAAACAAAGTAGAGAACACATAGAAAACGAAAAAACAGAACCATTGGAATCACACAACTTAGGGTTGATCACTAGTGTGTCCTTTCTTCTTTACTACTTTGGTCCAACCTTCTGGAGGGGTGGCTACCAAAGCTACCTTAAGTTTGTTCTGACTATCTAAGGAAGCATCCTTGTCAGAGTTCGAGGAGGTTGATTCATGGGCCCGCTTCATGGCACTCATCAGAGCATTATTACTAAGTTCTTCTCTTCTGGCTTACAAATTTGTATCTTCTAACCTCCTTCACAAGGCTTTTGAAGACCTAAATTTAGGGTCTTGTTCGATGGGAGCATGTTGTCATCAGATTCATCTTCTTCCTGATCTGAGGAAGAGGAATCCTCCTCTTCTCGAGGAGGCGGGCTGCATGGCTTCCATGCTTTAGATCTGGGCTTTCGTTTCACTAGTTTTTGAGAACAAGAGTTCTAAAGATGACCTGTTAGATGGCAAAGTTGACACTGAAAAGCAATGTTATTGTAGTACAACTGCCATGTCCAATGAAAATCACCTATTTTTAAGTTAATTTTGTCAGGAAAGCCTTTGCTAATGTTGAGTTCTATGCTAATCTTGCCATATATGAAGACTCAACGCTGGCCTTGCGAGGGATCTTCTTTCAGAAAACGACCCAAGGTGTTTCCAATACCCAAAAACAATGAAGAATGCCATAGATGGGTCGACAAATTTGGGAGCCTAACCCAAATAGGTGGCTTTGTGATCACAACTTTGGAGGGGTCAAAATCTGGGAACCAAGTGTAGAAATTAATAGAAATTTGTTACTATTGATGAAATTGAACTGAAATCCAGAGATTACAAATTTCCTCTACAATACTATGAAATATAAATCACTATTTAGAAACACATGCAATGACATGCAACCATTAGAACACCATAAGAACACAATGATTTATAGGGGAACCCAACTGGGAAAAACCCCTTCGCTGCTTTGCTTTAATTCAAATGAAAAGAGAAACACTTACAATGTCTTGCTTCAACACTGAAGCACACCCTACACTGCAATCATGTTCTCCTACTTCTTGACTTGCTAAGGCCAACACTCAGCCAATTCAAGCCTCAACCAACCTCTTATTTCCTTGTGATATCCTGGAGGAATTAACCCCTAAAAAATAGGAGAATTCCCTATTTCCTTGCACAGTAGTTTGAGGAATTGATCCTCTTGCTCAGTGCAAAAGCATTAAACACTCAACAATATACAATTATAAATATAAATAAGCCTTTTCCATCCACTCAACTAGGCAATTTGATTTCCAAGCATGTATGGGCTATTTTTTGCTAATTGACTAGTTTAACTAAGAGATGATAGAGTACTCAGTAAACAATAGTTCTACTACTCAATTGACCTTCAAATGACTCAACTAGGTACTTGAGCTAAGTTAACTAAATCACACTGAAAATAACTGAACTAGATTGCTAAGTTTTAGTAATCACTAAATGCACAACTCTACTTCTAGCCTATAACTTGAATTTATTGAGTAAACTAGTAGACAAAGGCATGTCACACAAGGTAACTACAATCCAAGTCATCCTGTTGATGTGGAAAATCGAATTACTAAATTTGACTAAGGCACAAGACAAATTTAGCCTTTCTTGCAACAATTTCTAACACCAAGGGGTTAGGAAGAGCCCAACTTTTCCCCAAAACCAGGGCCCCTTGGAAAAAGCATTATGATAATCCACATCCTCCTCAAAAATGACAATGAAGAAACCCTTGGAACAAAAGAGGACTCTGCACACTTGTACAAGTTGAGTGAATCCACTGGTAAAGGTTTGTTGTATGCGGTCATAGCCTATTGAAACGACGCATGAGGCCATTACCTACCAACAACTTGTAGATTCCATCTAGATCTGGATGAGTGATTTCCACTAAAGGAACATCCTCAACTTTGTCTACTATAAAAGGACTCGAAGCAACCTGGGCTTGAGTTGCGTTGCTTGACGGTAAGGGATGTTCGTGAGGCAACTTTGCACTTTGGGGAACTTGGTTTTGGACCATGCCTTTGTAAGCGAAGGTTTGGGAAGAAGAAGGCTTTCCCAAAGCTCCCCATGCAGTGAAAGAGCCATGAAAACTATGACATCCCTGCATATATTATAAACAGGGAGAGGGAAAAAATCTCCCATATGCTTATCTTCGAAAAGAAGACATTGTAATCTAAAAAATAACCCTATTTTGAGTTCCAACGATAGTTTGAAATCTTTTACTATATCAGTAGATCTAACCAAAAAAACAATGAATGCCCAAAAATCAATTTGATCGAAATTTGAAAAAAGCTCATTACGGTGACCGGGTGAATCTTTTCACTAGCGACTTCCCCAGCATTGTTCTGCGTTAGTACCCAAAAAACTCTCCCAGATTATTTTTTATTACCATTATAAATAAATAAAATTGGTATTTCTTAACTTGAGGTGCATGGCATAGTGGTCGGGGAAGTCGTTTACACGCACCCCGGCCACGATCTATTGCTGCTGCGCAGCAGATGCTCGCGCTTATCGGCAGATTCTGGCTTATTCCGATTGATTTGACGGCTATGACGTGGACACAATGTCACTGTATAAGGTGTAATATGTATATAAATGTGATTTTTCAGCCAGGCTTCATCCCTTCCCCGCGTGAAAAAAAAAACCTCGAAAATAAATATTTTCACCTGTGAAATTGATTCATTTCTTACACCAAAATGAAGAAGTTTCCAGAATTTTAAGTGAAAAAGCATGAGGTCAATTAAGAAAAGTTCTTATATGATTCGCAATACCTGTTACATGCATCTTTATGCTGAATTTTAGTTTAGCTGGACTTCTTGGATTGAGAGGTCCTGATTGTAGATCTGTTATATGATGCAGGGTAATCATACTCTATCGTTGTATTTTAAAATAAAATTATATTGCTTTAAATTTATCTCAACTTTGAAATTGAAAGAATTAAATATTTAATTATTAATTTAATAAAATTTTAAGTGAACCATAATTTTTTTAAAAGAAAATTATCTCAATAAATTTGATCATTTCCAGCTTTTCAATCTATCTATGCTGCAGAATCTGATCAATGCTAGTTATATGCTGGTTATATGTTGAACAACACAGATGGACATATGCTACTTATGTCCAAGTTGATACATTTAACATTACAGGAAAGTGCTGATCAATTCCTCTACCTCAGCTGTGATTGTTAAAAGATTACTGTTATTTTAACTGGAAAGAATGATGCTTACAGGATTTATTTAGGACACGTTGGTTTATGAATTCATTATTTCAGTAATGTAATGGTTGATGTAGAGTGTTTGAAATCTGTCACTCCGAGTCAGCCCTCAGTCAGCCTTCAATGAAAATGAGGGCTGTGTGGGGGTGATAGTACATCATAGAACAGGTTACAGGAATAGGGTGGAGCGGGAGAAAGGGGACACAGGCAGGTGGCTGGCACAGAAAAACAGGAAAAATGGAGGGGACAGCTTAGCTCGTGAAGTAGATTTGGTCTTTTTGGCCATGTTACCTTAAGCAATGGTGCTGATGGTGCAAAATTTTTCCTGGGCCGAGTGTGATGTATATATATTTATGGTGGGTTGTTTGGGGTGAAGGCAGTGGCATCTGATTGGATGCTTTGTGTTTTTTTTTTCTCGCAAAGGTTTCATGGGAATGCACATTCTTTTGTCAGGGCATCAGCCAGATATGGACCTACTTGCTCTTATTTATTAAGACAAAATATAAGAAAAGAGAAGAGTACCCTGGTTGTCTGATCTGCCTTTCAAATGCTGCAACAGCAGGTGAATTGTCGTTTGTTCCAGACTGCAGTGGATGAATGTTTAAGCTAGGTTATCCATGTATTTGAAAGATAAATTAATGGTGTGTGTGTTTGTGTCAGAGGTGTGCAGATACAGAATCTCAATAATCTTTGATTTTCCCTCCACTTCAGCCTTGGGGAGTGAGATCATTAGTTGGTCAAGGAGAAGAAAATTAGTATTCCTTTGGTTCCTCAATGCTTTTTGAGAAATCCCAAAGTGGTGAAAACGAGGCAGAGTGGAGTGTGTATATTTCTATTTTTTGAATTTTTTTTAAGGTGGAGTGCTTGCTTTGCTGCTGGGTCTACTTTCACACTCTCCCATGCACAAATCCACTGATGAATATGATGGCCGTCTCTGCTGCTGTTTTTGCTCCTTTTTCATCTCCCCCATTTTTGAAAGTCAATGCAGGTTTTCTCCTCTCCATCGAATTTAAGACGATCATAAGCAGCAGGGAGGAAGGCTGAAGCCCATTTCTTCTTTTATGTTAGTGTTCTTGAAATTGGTTCTGGACTGTCACTTCATAACAATGCCACAAAGACCAAAATGCTGTAGCAAGGCCAGGGTCAAGAGTTTCCACCAAATGCAAATGCAGCCCTTCTTGGCCTTGTTCATGGTAGTGCTGATGATGTCCAGGATGGAACACAAGGTGGTGGACGCACTGTCTTCTGATGGAGAAGCTCTTCTGGGTCTCTTGGCCAGTACCCAAATTTCAGACACCATCCTGAGAAGCTGGAACCCTAAAGAGGACAATCCGTGCTCATGGGAAGGGATTAGTTGTTCAGAAGAGAAGAGGGTGACTGCAATAAATCTCCCTCAAATCTACTTCAATGCCAGCATCCCATCCCAGTTGGGCACCTTGACATCTCTCAAGTTCCTGAATCTTTCTCTCACAAATCTTACAGGGGTTCTTCCACCAGACCTTGGGGATTTGATACAACTAGAGGTGCTGGATCTCAGTGGAAACAGTCTCACAGGTCCTATTCCTTTACAGCTTGGACGGCTGACCCAGCTGCAAGTTCTCTACTTAAATTCGAACCAACTCGAAGGAAGCGTTCCTCCAGAGCTTGGAAACTGTAAGTCTATGCGTATTTTTTGCCTACATGACAATTATTTAAATGGCACAATACCGTCCGAGCTCGGCAATTTATTGAATTTGGAACAGTTCAAATTGGGTGGAAACAATGACCTCGGCGGCATTATTCCTCCAGAGCTTGGTCGGTTGAAGAATCTAATTACCTTTGGTGTTGCTGTAACTGCATTATCAGGAAGGATTCCAGCTTCTTTTGGTGGCCTTGTTAACCTGCAGACTTTAGCTCTGTATGGAACTGAAATTTCAGGACCAATACCTCCAGAGTTGGGTAAGTGCACTGAACTAAGAAATCTTTATCTACATATGAATAGACTCTCTGGACACATCCCTCCAGAGCTGGGGAGATTGAAACAGTTAACTAGCATTCTTCTATGGGGAAATTTCTTGGAAGGTCCCATTCCTCCAGAGATTGGCAACTGCTCTTCTCTTGTAATACTGGACTTCTCCGCAAACAAGATCTCTGGTTCCATTCCCAAGGAACTGGGTTTATTGGTAGGATTGGACCAGCTTCATCTCACTGATAATTTTCTTGTGGGCGCCATACCATGGCAGCTTACAAATTGTACAAGCCTTGTCTCCCTTCAGTTAAATAAAAACCAACTATCTGGGTCAATACCCTGGGAGATAGGTAGGTTAAAGTCACTGCAATCCCTGTTTCTGTGGGGCAATAAACTTTCAGGCCAGATTCCTGCAAGTATCGGCAATTGCACTGACCTATATGGCTTGGATTTGTCTAATAATCAGCTTACTGGTCCTATACCAGAAGAAATTTTTCGCCTCCAGAAGCTAGTTAAGTTGATGTTATTAGCAAATGTTTTGTCTGGACCGATTCCAGCCATGGTTGGTGATTGCCAATCTCTTCTCCGTTTGCGTTTGGGAGAAAATCAATTGACTGGAATGATTCCTCCAGAGTTAGGTCGGCTCCAAAACCTTTTATTCTTGGACCTTTATGCAAATAACTTCACTGGACCTCTTCCTCAAGAGATTGGAAACAGTACATCTCTTCAGCTTCTTGATGTCCACAACAACCGTTTGACAGGTAAAATCCCAGTTGAGCTTAGTAATCTCATTAATCTAGAAACGCTAGATCTCAGTGGAAATTACTTCAGTGGTGAGATTCCGTTCCTTTTGGGCAAACTGAAATACCTGAACAAGCTGATTCTTAGCAATAATATTTTATCTGGTAACATACCCCAAGCATTGCAGAATTGCCAGAAGCTGACATTACTTGATTTGAGCTGTAATAATCTTTCATCTACCATCCCTAAAGGAATAGGATCCATTACTAGCTTGGCTATCAATCTCAACCTCAGCTGGAATACATTTACCGGCCAAATCCCTAAGGAATTTTCCCTTTTAACACAGTTGCAATCATTGGATCTTTCCCACAACTACCTATCTGGGGATGTCAAGGTGCTTGGGGCACTTACAAGCTTGACATATTTGAATGTTGCCTTCAATAATTTCTCTGGCCCTCTTCCTGCAACACCCTTTTTTAGAACTTTGACACCAAATTCTTATGTGGGCAATGCTGGGCTTTGTGTTTCCCCTGACGGCCAAACTTGTTCTTCTCTTGAAACCCATCATTCAACCCATGTTGGAGCAGTCACTATCCTTGTCTGCATTTTGTCTGGCATCATAGCATTGGCTTTGTGCACAGGATGGTATTTAGTTTTTACAACAGGCAGACGATTTAGGCAGGAGTTGATCCGAGATGATTTCTCTTGGCCCTGGACATTCATTCCCTTCCAAAAGCTCAACTTTACGATAGAAAATGTTCTCGAGAACCTGACAGAAACTAATATCATCGGTAAAGGTTGTTCTGGAGTTGTTTACAAAGCTGACATGCCAAATGGAGAAGTGATTGCGGTGAAGAAACTTTGGCCTTCTAAGAGGGATGATGCCAAAGAACAGCAGGATGCCTTTGCCTCAGAAATAGAGATCCTTGGCAATATTCGGCATCGTAATATTGTGAAACTACTTGGGTATTGCACCAATCGACGAGTTCAGCTTCTTCTCTACAACTACATACCAAATGGGAATCTGGCTCAATTACTCCATGAGAGGAGGATTCTTGACTGGGATACACGGTACAAAATTGCAGTTGGAGCAGCTCAAGGCCTCTCATATTTGCACCATGATTGTGTGCCTGCAATTCTGCACAGGGATGTCAAATGCAATAACATACTTCTGGACGCAAGGTTTGAGCCATATTTAGCCGATTTCGGCCTTGCCAAGCTGATGACTGCTTCTGATTTTCATCTTGCGATGTCCAGGGTTGCTGGTTCATACGGCTACATTGCTCCTGGTAATGTCTGTCCAGTGTTCATGTGTCTGCAAATTCTTA
Source organism: Pinus taeda (assembly GCA_000404065.3). Classification (NCBI taxonomy): domain Eukaryota; kingdom Viridiplantae; phylum Streptophyta; class Pinopsida; order Pinales; family Pinaceae; genus Pinus; species Pinus taeda. The sequence continues at coordinate 136,843 of APFE030253330.1, read as the reverse complement.
GATTCTATGTTACACTGTGTGTTTCATTCCATTCTTCACTGTCCTTGAAGAAATTTCTCAGATCTTTAATGCATTCTTTTCATTTCCATACTTCTAAGTCGTTCATCATTTGTTTCTTTACTTGCAGCATATGACAAATTATTAGATTCTATGCTACACTGCATCTTTTATTCCATTCTTTACTGTCTTGAAAGATATTTCTCAGACCTTTACTGCATTCTTTATTTTCATTTCCATACTTCCAAGTCATTCATCACTTGTCCTTACTTGCAGAGTATGGCTACACAATGAACATTACAGAGAAGAGTGATGTATACAGCTATGGAATTGTTCTCCTTGAGATTTTGACTGGCAGAGGTGCAGTGGAATCACCCATAGGTGATGGATTGCATATAGTGGAATGGGTAAAACGGATGATCCGGAGCTGTGAACCTATATTGAACATTCTGGATTCAAGGCTCAGGGGAATGCCTGATCCAATGATCCAGGAGATGTCTCAGGCACTTGGCATAGCTCTACTTTGTGTTAATTCTACACCCGGGGAAAGGCCAACAATGAAGGAGGTAGTTGCTTTGCTGAAGGAAGTGAAGCATCCACCTGAGGAGTGCTCAAAGATGGCTGAACCTCTCATGAAAGGTTGATTGCATATCTGCAATAATTCTCTATGAGGCTTATTGACAATGTATATATTATAGTGGAAGCAGTTTTAGTTGCAGAAAACTTTTGCTTGAGGTGGTCTTATCAATCAAGGTGAATCCTATCTTGAGCAATTTTTCATATGAAAGATCATAGTTTTTTTTCTTTCACAATCCTTGCTTTTGCTGCTGTTCATGTCTTGTTATTTTTTGGCAGCACAACCCTCATTCTGTTTTAGCAGTTGGATTTCTGTGGAAGAATCAGCTCGGCTGTCATTGGAATTGTAATTGCCAACAAAAGGAGAATATCCATAACCATAAAGGGGATGTTCTCTAGCATTTTTACCAACTAATCTAAACTGGACAGCAACTGCAAATACACCAACCTTTTTTCAACCTTGCAAAATTTGCAGTGTTATGTCTTGTTAGTCATTTAGCTATCTTATTATTGTTTCCCCGGAACTTTGAACTGAAAAAGGAATTCATGTGAGTTTTTATCAAATTGCAAGCATTAAAATCATTCTTCTGCAGCCATGATAAGAACAATATCAAATTTTAAATATTGTTTGAGTGAAGGACAATAAGATTGCCCCAATGTACTTCAATTGTAGCCTTGTTTTTGTACTTTGCTTTCGCTAATGTGGGCACATGCTTCTTCTAAATTGCTTCTAACGATGTGGTTGGAGTTTCATTATTCAATTCCAATTTTGCTTGCACCATTCATGCACTTAAGGGTTGATCTTTACACTTGTACGGCCTCCCTCTCTTCTGGTTAAATAGAAGTTAAGTTGCACAAAATGTGGAAACCAGAACCAGATTCCTAAATATATATGCTCTGGAAATGTGGCATATACAAAATATATGAAAAAAGTGTTTTTAAACAGCAAATTTGATAATGAAAAATGGATTTTTATGGAATCCAGTTCTAAACACTGGAATAATAAAAATTGTTAGATGCATCTTCTTAAGAGGTTATAGATTTAAAATAAAAAATAAAAAATTGGTACATATTAATAAATTAATATTGACCTGCGGCTAAAAGGGTAAGCATCCCCTTAGAGTGAGACCTATTTCTCTGGACATCTCTGTCGTCACCAAGTCACAAGTTTTACTAATATGGACTTGAGAATTGTTGGTACTTGTTACTGAAGCGAACAAAGTTTCTTCTATAAAATTAAATTATTCAGAAAACAGG
>APFE030253330.1:64961-128520 GCA_000404065.3 Pinus taeda | reverse complement strand
AATGGCCAACCAAATTTCATATATCTTTTCTTTAAAAACCTATATATACCCTAAATAGAGCTCTTGGATAAATCATTAAAATCTAGTGAATATCTATTGACGCATCCCCTGATGATGGACTCACTTGGTAGTCTGAAACATTGGGTTCACAAAACTCTATAACAGGTCATTCCTCATCTATAAAATGTTGGGATTTTGGGGCTGCTCTCGATCATTTGCTAGGAATCGCTCTCTTTAATCCGACACCCTCATGTTGGTTGTGGAAGCTGATTCTTCTTGATTTAGAGGTCTTAGTTGTTAGTCGTGTTTGGACCCTAGTTCCTAACGCTAAGTGTAGGGGGTTTTCCCCCCTACTATTATTACTAGGTGGTCGGTGACAACTATTTGGAGCCCCTCTAGTAGGGGTTCAGGGGTAGTGCTCCTAAAGATAACTTTTTGAAAAAATTACCTTGTACAATATTCTAATTTTATAATCAATCTAGACCATTCATCATTAGGTCATAAATCTGACAGTAGTTATTACGTTAGGGTTTTTATCCTTAGAAGGAAACCCTTTTTTTATGAGAGAATTATATGACAACGATGTATTATTGAGATAACATTGTAATTGAGAGAGGAGACAATGACAAAGAGAAGAGGAGGTTTGTTGGCTGGTTGCGGCCTGACCTAGGTTCAGAGTTAATTAGCCAAACAAATCTCGATACTACTGGCCCTTTCAGCAATAGTCTGGGAAGCGTGGACTGAGGTCTTACCCGAAGTAGTATAGGAGGGTGCTAGAACCAGGTTTTTGCACCCTGGAGATGACTGATGAGTTTGACTGGTCCGTGGTTTTTCCACACAGATTGCTTCGTGCACTTTCCCGTTCCTTGCAGCCTATACTGCCTTTGTGCAGTCCTACCCAAGGGTTGTGTGCCACACTCTTCGCTATTACGCAAGACCTTGCTTATATTCCAATATTAGTTAATTATCTTTGCCTACTTGAGTGTTTTAAGTTATACTTAACAACATAAAACCTTCATACAGGTGCGCACAATAAATAAACAGTATACTTGTAAATTACATTCCTTCATGCAATACACCAGAAAAGATACACAGAATTATAGCAAAATTTCTCTTTATTGATTCTTTCCACGGTTACAGACTCAACTCGCCCTCCGCACTCAGCTGCAGGGATTCCGCACTCAGTTGTGGACTACTAGGCCTTTGCGCATTCAGCGGTAGAGCCTTCTCCTACTCTACGACCCACAAAGACACGTTACACTTTGACTCACTCACTTAGCCTTCTCATGCTCCTATTCTATTAGTTCTTCCCTTTTTTCACTTAGAGCCTCGCTCTATTTATACAATTCCATGGTCTGCGGACCATCGGTAGATCTATCCAACTGACATTACATTACAAAACTAGGGTGGACAACCCTATGACTCTATCATATTTTTGCGCCCCATGCCCATAATTTGTGGAGCTCTTACACCAAAATTTGGTCAAAACTTGGGCTTTGAGCCCCAAAACCTGCCTTGGGGGAATTGCATGCCCAATAGCCCCCCAACACAAACATCGTGATTCACCCTCAAGTCGCTATGTTGGCACGGAGATCTTTGCGCGGAGTCCCTCCAACTGTTCTCGAACTGTGGCAAGGTTAACATCGCATTGAGCTGCTGCCTGTTGAATCTGCTACATACGTTGTTCCGAGACCTCTGTGTCGGGAGTGCTTCTCTGCATTAGTACATGCATCCCCTGCATGTGTGTGAGCTTGCCTTCAATTTCTACCGTGATGGTGAAGGCCTCGTCGATCCAAGGCTGAACGCATGCCTTTAGGACTGCGTCCTTGTGTTGTGCCACATCCACCTGCTCTTTCAACACTTTAGCTTGTTGCATCCACGTAAGCCTCTGAGTGAGGACCACTGTCTGCGCATTACCTCGAACGCTATCATACCTCTGTTGGAGTTATCACACCTCTGTTTCTAAACGTTGGATGTTGGGGTCCTCCTATAGATTTGAGAGGACATCAAATGATTCTTCCAACATATTGGTGTAGTCTCGCACTGCACCTCTAATCTCGTCTAGTGTTGTTGTGATAGCGCCAACGCGCTGTTCTCTGACTTTCGGAGGGGTGTATAGCTGTGCCTTCCACTGCAGGTCGGTGATCTTCTTCCCTTGCCTCGTGGACCCCTGCTACTAACCTGTGGATCAACGCCTCTGCTGGCATGTCTGCTGGGATGGCCAGCTCTGGGACGATTTGGCAAGCGTCGTCTATTACTTGTACCAGGTGTTGGTTTTGTGATACTACTTCATCGCGTTGCAAGCTCAGTTGTTCCATTTTGATTTTCTTCTCACTGAGGACTTGCAGTGCGCAACTCTCCCTAGCGCGCAGCTCTGTAGTTATTCCATCTTGCAAAATATATAAGGTCTCCTGTGGGAGTGTAGCCATATTGAGACTGAGACCTTTCAACGCGCCGATTGTAGGCATGTTGGCCTCATTTGATGTCACTAGTGCCCCTTCTGGTAGCACTATGGTATTCGTCATCCGTGCATGCAACATCTGCTCTACTGCTGTTGAGTCAGCTGCGAGGCTAGTCGAAAGGGTACCAGCCTGAGGAGGGCGCGCCTATAACTCCTGCAACTGCACTCTGAGGGCCCCCAACACAATTTGGTTCTCTTGCATGAAATCTTGGAGAGCCTCAAAGGTGACATCATGCACCGTCTCGCCAATATCGTGCAGATCACCCTCGGTTAGGGTGATTGGTTCAATAGACAACTTTGATGCCTTGACCTTCTTACGCAACCCTGCCCGCTCTGTTGGGTGCTGTCACTTCAACTGAGTTGATGTGGTTTGTGGGTCCGCACTTGCCTTTTTTGTTTTTGCTTCCTCTACTTCTTGCCCCTGCAAAGGCGATGGTTGGCCCTCGCGCGCCTTCGCGGCTGCCTCCTGTGCTGCTGCTACTGCTGCGACCTTTTCCTACTCAATTGTTGTCTGTGCAGCATCCTGTGTCACTTGCAATTCTGCTGCCATTGCTTCCTTCCTTCGTTTTTCTACCAACTATACGATGTACAACTTGGCCTCATCTTTCTTTTGTTGTGCCGCCTACTTTTCTACCTCCACGATGTCGACGACACGCCACTCCGATGGTCATGTCTCCAGGACGCTGAAGATGACATCGTCTATGGCTATAAAGGGTAGCTTCCTCTATTGTTTAGTCAGATCCTTGTGCTCTCATATAAATGTTATGCATGTTTGCTTTGAATCATGCAAAACTCTGCAGATTGTTGTAGACAGTGGGCAACAACCGCAGCTTGCCGTTGATCCCCATTTTGAGGTTCATCTCCATGAACACCCATATTATTTTACTGTCGTGGATCATCTTGACATCTTTTGTGGCCCAGAGTGAAGCATACTTCGCGGCCTCTGACAGGTCCTTGTCAATTATGGGGAATTGACTATCCTCTGGTAATTCCTCTGCCACGAGCACTATGGATAGCAAAAGCCATGCATAGTTGAACGTTTTGCCCCGTTCCTGAGCTCTGCGGAAATTTTCTAAAAACTCCTTGCAGAGGAACTCGGACCAGTGAAATTGGACCCCCTTCGTGCGCTGTTCAGCCAGTGCGACTACCGACGTGGGTACTTCGTCCACGCGACACTTGCACATAACCTTTCCCGCCAAGATTTGGGTCACCACACATACTGCTTTGTCATTGACACTGGAGATGGCGTAACCCCTCTTCTTCTTTTCCAGCTTGTACTTTTTCTTCATGGCCTCCGCGAAGGCCAAGTCACTGCTCTTCCCTTCCGATATGACCGCGGGGCTTTCTCCTTTGCATGGAAGCTGGGAAACGTGGTGAATCAAGTCTGCCGTGATGGGGATGGGCTCCTCTAGCCACAAACACACATCATGCATAAGGCAGAACAGTTGCTTGATGACGAAAATGGTTATTGGTGCGTGGTGGAAGTGTGGCACCCAGAGCAGATTCAGTAGCCCAGCCTTTTCCACTCCACGCAACCACTTTTGCGGTTCTAATTCTGTCACTCCTGCCGAGGTGTTCTGCTTGGGTTTCATGAGGTTCCTGGTCTCAAGGTGAGGGAACTTCTCATGGTCAGTGAGGTCCTAATATTCAAAATTTAGGCTCGACACCCGTCCCAGGTGCGTGCCCTAAAAAATAATGCTGTCTTGGGGGAGTGGGGTTTGGAGCGAGCTCTTGGTCTCGTCCAGGTCCTTGGGCGCTTTATCCTTTCCTTTTTGCGAGGGGACATAGGCAGACAACTTTGTTGGGGGGTGCGAAGGTTGAGTTTCCTCCTCCATGTCTTCATCCTCATCTTCGGCAATGATGAGGTCTACCAGGTCTTCTTCTTCTTCGTTGATCTCTATGGTGACAACTTTCCCCTTCTCCTCCATTGACAGCTTGGTGTGCAACGAGTTCCACATGGACACATGTACGGGAACCATTTCTTGCTTGTCCTTCTCGGGTCTGGGCGTGCGCGGTGATTTCAGGATTTCTGCCACAATCCCAGCTCCTTCCAGAGCATCTCCCACTACTAGGGCCTGCGCGGCCTCTCTGACGGTCATTTTGGTGTCCTCAGCTGTTGCCATCGTATTTGTCTGGAAATCTAGCACTCGTGAACTCAGGGGCTCAATCAACGCTTGGCTCACAATAATCAGGGCTCTGCTCAATCACTCAATTCACAAATGACCAAGTGTTGTTTGCTAGGTAGCCCTTTGTATTTTATAGCGCTTTTTGAATTTGAATTCGACTACTCCCCCCAAATCTGGTTCATTAATGCTCCCTTGATGGCATATTTTTCCAATTCTTACCCATAAATCGTGTCTTAAATGCCTACCGCCCACTCCATTTGGCCTCATGTTAAGCATCCCATCGTGAATAGTGACTTCAACGGTCACTTTCTGGCCAACCCGCACGGTAGCGTAGCCCCCCGTGCGTGGTCGTGGATCTTGTGACTTTTTGTTTCTGTGCGCAACTCCAACCTCACACAGCTTCTGGGCAGAGTAGTTTATAGTCCTGTGCTTCATTTCAATTGCTTGGAGCGCTAAGACTGTTCCTCCCTCAGCTATTCAGGTGGTCGTGCCACCTGTGTGTGGTTTCCTCCAGTCATCTTGCATTCTTCCTGGGAAATACCTACCTTTTATCATTACTGGTGGCGTCGCACACCTTATCCTCTACAGCGCATCACCTTGCTTAATTCTCTTAGTAATATGCGGTCCAAGCCAAGGTATCAGATTGATCAATTCGTAGCGATAGTCCTCAAACTTGTCAGCATGATTGTGCGCACCCTGTTTTATCACCGTGGTCTTCTTATCGATAAAATCTTCCCTTATCTCGTCTTCCAGCTTCTTGACTTCCGCTTCTACCAACGCGCTTTTTCTCCTTAATCATACCCTTTCTTTTTCAAGTCCTTGGAGCCTAAAATTTCCCTGTTGGATTTCTTCCTCAAGTCCCATGTGTTCCGCTTCTTGCGGCTGTGTGATCCATTCTTTCTAGGCTCTGTGAACCATCATATCTACTGGTGCTACTATGCATGGACTAGGCTTTTCATGCTCCATGGGGATTACATCATTCGCCTCATACTTCAGCTTCAGAGGTGCCTGCGTATTTTGTTAAAGACTTTTGCGTGGATATCCTTCTGTGCACCTGGTCTTTCCATACTTCCTGGTCCTAGCCGGAGGGGTCATTCGTGCCATTGTATTTCCTGCACCTGCATCTCGATCATGTCTCCTACTGCGAGTACTATGTGCATTCCCGCAAGTTTCGCACCATATGCTTGTACCCACCTAGAAAGGTGGGCGCGCGGGCTGTTTCATCTGTCATACTTGTCTTTTAACCACATCTGAGGCTTCCCAAATTGTAGGCACATCATCCTTCAACAGTCGTGCCAGTCCTCAAAACTCTTTTGGTGCGTACCCCACCACCTTGCAGGCGTAGCACGCAGCACACATTTCAGAGCACCCAAACGCTGTTGTTCCGACACTTATCCTTCAAATTTGTTTAGGGACTCCTCCACTTCACCTAACCTGTCGTACTTAGGCAAATCTCTTACCTCTGTTGTTACGCAGTGCAATGACCTTGTCATCATGTTACAGTTGAGCATGGTTACCTCGTGTAACTGGTTCTGCCATCGTTCTATCTCTTCATCAGAATCTGATGTATAGGAGCTTTCGCAATCCCACGAGATTCGGCCATCCACAGTTGGATTTGCCTAGTCTTTTTCGCACGTAGTTATCTTGTAGATACAGTCTAGATCATCATCGCTATCATAATCATGCACTGGCTCTATGTAGCGTGATCCTTCCGTAGGGTCTAAAGGTACCACTACGTGCAGTGACTTTTTCTCAATAATCATCTTGAGATTCTTTAGATTTATCACTCCATTCATGTCAGTGGCCCAATCTATTCCCAGTAGCGTGGGTTAGGGATTACTATCATCAACAATATCTATCATTTTGAAATATTCTAGTGCGCTCGCTCCTTCGATATCTACTGTGATTCCCTGCAATCTCCCCATAGGTAGGATCTTTTGCTGGTTCGCCATTCACAGTTGGATAGGAGACCATTGCAATGCAGGCCTACCCATGCGTTCCCATGTCTGCTTTGGTAGGACGTTCGCGTCCGATCCTAGATCTAGAATCACTTGATCCATCTCATATTCCCCGATCTGCATGGTCAATCTCATCTCCCTTCCTATTCGCATCGTGTGCTTCCCGAGCTTCTAGACTATGCATGGTTCTCTTGGTGCAGTCCCAACACATCTAGTTATGAGTTCTTGTAGCCCCTTCATAGCCTTGCTATTGCGCAGCAGCTTCATGCATGTCTCCAAGAATGTAGTGAGCATCAATGGGTCCATTTTCTATTCTAGTCTGTCTTTACTTCCTGAAGTGAGGGCATCCGCGAAGCTCCTCTTAGCTTCCATGAATGTCTCCTTAACACACTCCAAATCAAATTCTGGTTCCTTTGTTAGAGCCTTGCAAACCCAGGTACTTTCTTCAGGCTGCTTGCCTTTGTCATCCCCTATCGTAATACCACTCTCGAGCACGATATTTACATTAGGGTCTTCCTCGCGCGGCTCAGACCTAATCATTTGCAGGTTCTGAGTCGGGGGAGGTTGGAGTGCTCCTTTATCAGTCCTTTGTCTCATGATCAAACTACGTACAATATAAGCATGATGGTCTTGTTGGATTTGTATAATAGTGGGAATAATGCCCTGAACCTTCGCAATTGTAACATATCAGTTGTCTGTGACCTCTTCCTAGTCCCATTCCACCTCGACCTTGTCTGTGCCCCTGAAATCCAGTGCGCGCCATTCCTGTGTTTTGATCGAGGGGCCATGTTTCAGCCTAAACTATGTAGGTAGGAGTCTGATCCATCATTAATTCAGGTGACCTGCAGACATTATAGAACAACTGTTGGGAATTCTGCATATACTTTTGTAGTAGATGGAAGTTATCTGTAGCATGTTTTCATCCTATCTGAAAAATCGTACACCATAATGTAGGTGCCGCGCTTGGTCCTACTTGTGCCTCCAGTCTCAATGGCATTAGTCCTCCTCCCACGAGGTAATTCGTGAACACCGAGCAATGGTCCTTGTTGTGCCCCTGGACCTTGCACTTTACGCACCATACCTCGTCGCACACTTCTAGATGAGCCATCTTGTCTTGTTTGAAACTCTGCATCTCAAGGCACAAGTGTTTCAACTGTGCGTGAATTTGCTAGACTCCCAGGTTAGGATCTTGTATCAGAGTCTCGTGCAATCTCATCGTGACCTCTAAAGCCTTAGCTTGAGTGGTTAGCCTTTGTTGCGACAATGTGTTCTGTAGATGTGGTGTTAATGAGGCTACAAACCATTCGCAGTGTTACCCATCTGTTAAGGTCATGTTCGCTTCGCGAATTGTGCACTTCAGTCTTTGATCCAACTCCCACAGGGTTTCTCCTGGTAGCATGGTGATTTCCTTGAATCCAATGATTGACTGTGCCTCTGATTTTGGCCTGCTAAATTTCTTGTTTAGCACAGCTTGGATATCCGCTATCCCTGCATTCAAATTGTCATTGGAATTCTTAATGTACTAGGTCAGCGCGTGATCCTGTAGAGCGTTGACCAACATTGCCTTCTTTATATTGTCGTCCATGACACCTTGTGCTTCCTATACAGCTTTTACCACGAACCAAAATTGTTCTGGATCTTCATTTCCTACTCCCTTGAACACTGGTAGCTTTATCGCGCTGGCCATACTGCTTCGCGGTGGTGGCGGAGGTGGTATGGGCGAAGTCGGGGGTGAAGATGGTAAAACTGGTGGTGGTGTGGGTGGGGGTGGTATGCGTGGAATTCTTTGCTTTATTAGATTGATTACACTTCTTGGTGAAACCTTCGTGAGCTCTTCTTCGCCTTCCCACAGAGGTGAAATCAAGGGGCTAGTTTCTAGTTCTATGCTACTTTCGTTTTTGTAGATCCTCCCACTCTGCGTAGCCCCAAACATCAATTTATTCACATAACCTACTTTTCACATAGTAGCATTTTAATCCAAGTTTTCAAATATTTAACATACTTACTTCGCGGTCCCTTGAGGAAGCATTGTTATGCCTCGCTATAGCTAACCAAAGTATCTACCACGAATTTAGTGATGAACCCTCCTATGGTTCGATTTAGCCAGTGATCGACAATGTGCGCGATCTTATCTTCCGATGCTTCTAGTCTATGCACCAATTTTGGAGTCCACACAATAGTTTTGTCAAGTTTACACCTTCCTTGGCTATCTTCTAGCCTCACAATCCACTCGCACGACTCAGTAGAGAAGGATGTAAAGAAAATTTCGTGGATTGCCGTAGCAATATAACCACTCTTCCTTTGATAATTGCGGATTCCTGTTTTCCTGTTCCGCGAACTCGTGAATCTTTCTGCCCAACCACTCTTCAATTCCTTTCTTTGTCAGATTCCAATGATATGACATCAGACATCTCTATGCAAATCCTGGTCTCGACAATGGAACCAATTGTTGGCTTGTTGGGGCCTGACCCAAGTTCAAAGTTAATTAGCCAAACAAATCCTGGTACTACTAGCCCTTTCGGCAATGGTTCATGGAGTGTAGACTAAAGTCTCACTCGTAGTAGTATCAGAGGGTGCTAGAACCAGGTTTCCGCACTGTGGAGATGTCTGATGAGTTCGCCTGGTTTGTGGTTTGTCCCTATGTGTAGATTGCTTTGCACACTTTCCCATTCCTTGCGGCTTGATTTACTGCCTTCATGCAACCCTACCCAGGGGCTGTGCGCCGCACTCTGCACTATTACCCAAGGCCTTACTTATATTCCAATATTATTTAATTATCTTTGCCTACTTGAGTGCTTTAATTTATACTTAACAACATAAAACCTTCATACAGGTTCACGCAATAAATAAACAATATACTTGTAAGTTACATTCATTCATGCAACACACTAGAAAATATACATATAATTATAGCAAAACTTCTCTTTATTGATTCTTTCCATGGTTATAGACTCGATTCGCCTTGCGCACTCAACTGTAGGGGTCCGTTCACTTAGCTGCAGACTACTAGGCCTCTGCGCACTCAGCTGCAGATCCTTCTCCTACTCTACGAACTTTGACTCAATCACTTAGCCTTCTCATGCTCCGATTCTATTATTTCTTCCCTTTTTTCTCTTAGAGCCTCGCTCTATTTATACAATCCCATGGTCCATGGTCCATGGGTAGGTCTATCCAGCTGAAATTACATTACAAAACTAGGGTGGACAACCCTATGACTCTATCATATTTTCGCGCCTCGCGCCCATAATTCATAGAGCTATTACAACAAAATTTGGTCAAAACTTGGGCTTTAAGCCCCAAAACATGCCTTGGGGGGGATTCCATGCCCAATAAGGTTGCAGTGGATGTGTTGTAGGTTGTAATTCCTTTGTTTCACTGGATGGAATAAGGTGAAGGATTGGCTATTTCCCCATAGATCTAGCCCAAAATGGGAGAGCCACATATACTGGTGTCTCTTTTTTGTTGTTTCATTATATCTTTTATTTCCACATTCATTTTGATTTTATTGGTTTGTGAATTTATTACTGATAACTGGTATCAAAACCAAAGGTTTACTTGGCTAATGAAACTCATAGGAAAGGAGGCTTTTTGGTTTGAGAGGGAGCAATAGGGTGAAAGAAGGTTTTAGGGTCAAGAAATTTAATGGCAAAAATTACCAGATATGGAAGATGCATATGGAAAATTATCCATATCATAAAAATTATTTTCTATCATTAGATGAAATAACGAAGAAAACAATGACTATGAAAAATGAAGAATGGGAGATTCTTGATAAAAAGGCACTAGGAACAATACAACTATGTTCGACAACATCATTGGATTTCAACATTTCAAAAGAAAAGACAATGCATGGTTTGATGATGACATTGGTTAAATTGTACAAAAAACCCTTAGCTTCCAACAAGGTATTTCTAATGAAGCATTTATTTAATATGAATATGTTAGAAAGTTGGTTTGTTGCTAATCATTTAAATGAGTTTAACATGGTCACTATTAAATTAAGTTCTGTAGGAGTAAAATTTGATGATGAAGCTAGTGCTCTTTTGATTTCATGCTCATCTCTAAAAAGTTGGAATGACTTGGTCATGGTTGCGTCGAGTAATTTTGTTTCTAGTTCAAATACTTCAAAGTTTGATGATGCTGTTGGTGTTATCCTTAGCAAGGAAATGTGATGGAAAAGCGCTAGTGAGACATCAAGTCATGCTTTGACTGTAGAGTGTAGGGGAAGACAAATGGAGAGTGGAAAGAGCATAGGGAATTGTGGAAATTCTAAGAAGGGAAGATCCAAATCCAAAGGAAGGTTGGAATGGTACCATTATGGAAAGAAAGGACACACAAATAAAGATTACTGGTCTCCAAAACAAAAAAAAGATGGACAATAGGAGAATAATAAGGAAGAAAATGTAGTAGGGGATGTGTTACAAGAAGCTTTAACCCTTTTAGTAGATAACATTGTTGATTTTTGGGAGATAGACTTAGGGGCTTCATTTCATGCTAAACCCCATAGGAAATATTTTTAAGATTATGTAGAAAGTGATTTTGGATGGGTTTATTTAAGTGATGATGAACAATGTAAAATTTTGGGAAAGGGTAAGGTGTTCATAAAACTACAAAATGGAAACCAATGGTTGTTGAAATAGGTAAGACATGTTCCTGATTTAAGGCAAAGTCTAATTTCAATAGGGCAGTTGGGAAGTGAAAGTTGTACAATCACATTTATAGGAAATTCATGGAAGGTCACTAGAGGATCTTTGTTAACAATAAAATGAGAGAAGTTAAGTACATTATATTTATGTATTGGTAATGTTGACCTTTTTATTGTTTTAGCTTCTATAGGGGCGAATACATCTTTGTGGCATCATAGACTTAGGCACGTGATTAAGAAGGGGATGCAAATTCTCTACTTATGGAAATTATTGTTAGATTTGAAGAAGGTTGATTTGGACTTCTGTGAGCATTGCGCTTATGGAAAATAGAAAGGAGTTAGACTTCTCAAAGTTGGGAAGGAAAAGAAGAGTGAAAAGTTAGAGCTTGTGCATATATATGTATGTGGACTAGCTCAAGTATCATCTCTTGGTGGCTCTTATTATTATGTTACTTTTATTGATGATGCAACTAGGAGACATTGGGTTTATTGCATTAGAAACAAATATGACGTCTTTGATACTTTTAATAAATGGAAATATTTGGTTGAGAATGAGATAGAAAATAAGTTGAAGTGTCTCAAATAAGATAATGGAGGCGAATATTGGAGCAAAGAGTTTGATAGTTACTATTATTACCATGTGATTCATAGAAGATAGTTCTAAGAGCACATAAGAAACTAGTGTGTCGGAAAGGATGAATTGGAAAATCATGGAGCATGCAAGGAGTATGGGGTAGATCATATGTAAACATGTAAATATCAATGTAAATGTAAATTTAAACGTAAACATTTAACATGTAATGTTTAACATTTAACATTTTAATATAATGTCCACCCTATTTAAAAATCAATCTAATTATTATTATGTATAAACACAATATAAATTTAAAATATAAAGAGGTTTATGAACAGTAAAAAAAATAGGTATGGTAAATAAATAAAAAATATAAATAAACTAGAAGTATGGTAAATAAATAAAACCTCTTTTTATATTTACTCTATAAACCTCTTTATATTTACGAAAACTCAAAACAAAGGTTTTATTTAGGTGAAGCCTATGGGCCAAATACCATTTTAATACAATGGACTAAAAACCATATTATAAAAGAGGTATGATAAATAAATAAAAATATAAATAAACCAGAGGTATGATATATATATATATATATATATATATATATATATATATATATATATATATATATATTATATATATATATATATATATATATATATATATATATATATATATATATATATATATATATTCCATAATCCACTTTATTTAAGAACACTCAAAAAAGAGGTTTTATTTAGGTGAAGTCTATGGGCCAAATTATTATTAATACCATGCAAAAAAACATTATTAACCCTAATATTAATATTAATAAAAATAAAGACGACAAATGGTATTGACCCATGGTATTGAGAACCAATGGTATTGACCCATGGTATTCACGTGGAATGTAGCCTACTTAAAAAGGGAAATTAAACTAGCATAGATCCATCTTTACTATGGATCTACTAAGGGTTGAGAGGGATCAAATACCTTGATTTGCAAACTAGCATAGAGTGAAAAAATTTGATCCCTCTCGGCACTTGGTAGACCCATAGTAAAGATGGATCTCTGCTAGTTTACTTAATAAATAGGGGATCTTCAAGTTATTTGGATGAAGACATTATAGAGGAGGCATGGACAGGTAAAATGATAAACTGCTCATTTATGAAGACTTTTGGTTGTGAAGCATTTTTCCATATTGATAGAGAAAATAGAACAAAGCTTGAGGAAAAATCCAATAAGTGTACTTTTATTGGATATGTAGTTAATGATTTTGGCTATCACTTATGGGATTATGAAAATGAAAAAATCATTAGGGTTAGGAATGTGGTTTTCAATGATAAGTTCATGTACAAAGGTCATTGCAAAGAAAGAAACAAGAAAATGAAAACACATAATACACAGTGCTTGATGAAATCATAAAAAAAGAATTTCCAAAGGTACAAGAAAATCAAAATTTTCAACAAAAATAGCAATAAGAGTGATCTAGGAGGATGTTGGTGGTGACCCACCTATCCCACTTGGAGCCCCACAACTATCTCTTTCAGTTTTACAGTTTCCTTAATTGTAGCACAATTTACTGTTTTTGGCAGTTTTTTTGGGTCCTTAACTTCCTGAGCCGTTTTGAGGCCCTAAACAACTTCTTTTGCGAAACCTGGGACCAACATGGGGCAGAAACAAATGTTGGTCATTCAAAAGTTTTAATCCTCGAATAGATATTTCTAACGAGGCATTGTGCACGTCAAATGGAGATCGTATGCCAAAGTTACGACCTTGGGAAGTTGATGTACCAATTTATGCAAATGGGGCCCATAGTTTGGCGCATCATCTCCTAGGGTTAATTTTTTGGACGTTTAGGGTTTTCCATTGCTTATAAATAATAAATAGGCCTTTGAGCCTCATTGTAACATAGTTTAGAGGCATGTAGCCACCACATCTCTCCTCAGAGATAAGCTACCATCGCCCGAGCTAGTTTATTTCCATTTCTGTTTGTAAGCATATTTCAATATTTTATCTCATTGAAATGAAGTATTATTTCTACTGCATCTCTGTATTTATGGTTATATCTGTCATTTTTTGCATTCCTATTTAAATCCGGATTAGTGGTATCAGAGCGATCTACTCTTTCTTTGTTTTTCTTTGCATGTCCCCAGCGAGGTCAGGATATAAGGAGTTAGGGCTTGAACTGGTCGAACCTTTGCAAGACTAGCCTTGCAAATCCTGACAGCCTCCCATGGCAGATGAAAAAAAATATGATGGGGCAGGAGATCCTATCAAATTATTTCTTGAAGAATCCCTCGAGCGACAAAAGATTGCGATGATGGACAACTTTTCCCAGATCCTTCAGTGGCTAGCTAGGGGCGACACATCTACTTCCATAAGCTACTATGGAAGCGCCACACCCTTTAAGGTACAAGTTAACTTTGAAATTCCCATATTTGAGGGCCAAATAGATGCAGATTCCGTAGATAAATGATTAAATCTACTAGAAGGATATTTTTCCGTTCATGATTTTTTCCAGCAGGGAAAATATCACTTTTTCACTTCTCAATGCATCCCCCCATGTCAAGGACTGGTGGGAAACCTACTGCAAGTACTGCAAGTAGAAGGATGAATGTATGGCCTCACTGTTTTCAGCCACACCCACTTGGAATTCATTTCGGGATGCCATCAAGGAGAAGTACTACCCCTTCAGAAGCTATGAGGATAAATACATAAAGTGGACCACGTTGCGGTAGGGAAGGGACCAAGACGTGCTGAATTTTACCAACATTTTTCATACCCTTCGAACAAATTTGGGTATCAAGGATTCTGAGCAGGATTTGGTACTTAAATACTGTGACTACTTACACAAGTACATCCAGGATGAGATGGAGTTCCTGGACATCTCCTCACTTGGCATGACATACCGATACACTGTCAAGATCAAGCAAAATTTTAAATAGAAGAAGAGAGAATTTGGATCTGTGAATTCGAAGCAAGGGAAAGGCTTCCCTAAACCACAGAACCAAGGACAAAGCTAAGATGGTGTGACCCAAGACAACCTTCAAAGCCACAAGAAAAGAACAACACTACAACGTCAAAGAAGGACATAGGGAAGTGGTATGAGTTCCATAAGAGCCCTACTCATAACACAAATGAGTGTTGGGCCATGTAGTTGATGGTGGTCAAATTGAAGGCTTCAGAATCAAATGTATGTTCCGACCTTGAGTTAGAACACGACAAGAGGAATGAAAAAGGGAAGAAAATCATTGATGCAGAGCCCAATGCCATTGTTTCCACTGCTAAGATCCAGAAGAATGAACTTGAAGATCCAGAGGAGGGGGAGCGCCTTTTCCACTCATAATGTGGGTGAAGGGTTTGCCGCTGCAATTCATTGTCGACAATGGTAACCAAAAGAACCTCATTTTAGTAGAGGTCGTGAAGCAGCTTTGCCTACCGACCACACCACACCACACTCGCAGCTTTACAACATCGAAGGGCTTCACCAAGGACGAGATCTCCGAGTCCGCTAGCAGTTCCGCCTTCCCTACAACATCAAGCCCTTTATAGATGAGGTATTATGTGATGTTGTGCCTCTTGATGTTTGTGATATATTATTAAGACAACCATACTTATCGAAGTGACATGCTATGTATGAGTCAATGCCTCGCGTTGTTATTATTTCTTTAGGTAATTCACTATACAGGATATCAGAGGTAGCCCCACCTACCACCACCTCTTTGATCTATGCTAAGAAATGTAGTAAGATCATCTCCAAGACTAGGAAATTCATTTTCTTTCTAGTTCGCTCTCAAAGTAAGGGGAGGATCGTAGCCACATCCATGGCCCCTAGGAAGGGTTCCTCCATGCAACAAAAGAAGGTGGATACAATCATGAAAGAACACAAGAACATCTTCTCCTCACCCATAGGGGTGTTGTTGCACTGTCAGGTCAAGCATTTGGTTGGAGCACCTTTACCCAATAACCCAATATATTGTCGATCCATTGGGAAAAATTCCAAGTACAAGCAGCGACATGATCAACATCAGGTGCTATGCAAGTTTCAGGTGGGCGATAAAGTATGGTTGCATCTGCAGAAATAACATCTTACAAGATCCCATCAGAAGCTCAGACCACTCTGATATGGTCCTTGCAACATTACCAAGGCTGTGGGAAATAATTCTTTGGAGCACAACATTCCCCCATTCCTTGGCTTGCACTGAGTGTTCAATGTGGATTGCCCTCGACCATGCTTCCCACCATTATTGGACACATCAGAGATTGCATAACAACTCACCAGGGACCAAGTTCAACAAAAGTTTCCCCATCTCATGGAGGCACTCAACGCAATGGGGACCATTTCTTCCTAAGGGGGGAGGAATGATCCAGGTGGATGTTGGTGGTCGCCTGTCTATCCCACTTGGACCCCCAAAACTATCTATTTCAGTTAGTTTCCTTAATTGTAGCACAATTTACTATTTTTGGTAGTTTTTTCGGGTCTTGAACTTCTAGAGCTGTTTTGAGGCCCTAAACGACATTTTTTGGGAACATGGTTTTGGGATGGGGTCCCCTAGTCAATTTTGGGGAAAAAGCCCAAGTTTTGTTGTATAAAGATGTAAAGTCTCCACAATTTGTGGTCACGGAGTGCGTAGATAGTTAAATTGTCATAAAGGGTTTTACCCTTCTTGTATGTAAGTTGAGTAAGCTTTTGAAGATCTATGCATGGTCCACAGACGATGGGATTGTATAAATAGGTGTGTCTTAGAGAGTGTCTAAGGCATGATCATGGTGATGGAGAATTAATGTTTTGGTCTATGTGAGAAGTCTAAAGAGTTAGCGAAAAGGAGTAGGAAGAGAGGCTCTGTAGGTGTGTGCACAGAGGCCTAGAGTAGAGTTCGTAGCTGAGTGCGTAGACCTCTGCAGCTAAGTGTGCAAGGAAGTCTTGAGTCTGTAAGAAAAACTGAGTATTAATAAAGAAGGTTGTTGTATAAATACTTATGTTTATCTCTTTACTTCTCTTTATATGAATGTGCCTTATGTTATAATGGGTTTATGAAATAATGATGTATTGATACGCGACTTTACACGACTTATACTATTATATGAACGCAATTATTGTTAACTATTTACACAAAGATTATATTGATATATGTTGAATTTATCAAACAATTAAGATAACCTGAGTAATTATTCGGTTGTACGTAATATTTGATATGTGTAAGTAGTGAATTAACCTATTCAGGGTCCACGAAAGACAGTCGTAAACATTCGCGGAGGTATAGAAGCTGATCAAGGATAGTTATATCGATAAGCCTTAAAGGCTTATCGATCCGCACAAAGGAAGATTTAGGGCATAAAACGACATCACACTCATCTATGGGTGCGGAAACTTAGTTTCGACGTCCCCCCATGCTGCTTTGGGTGAGACTTCAGTCCATGATCTGCGGATTGATGCCAAAAGGGCTAGTAGTGTAGGGATTGTTTGGTGAAACTAACTCTAAACCTAGGTTAGGACCCACTAAGCCAACAAATGGTTCTGTTTCCGGGGCCGAAAACTGTGTAAAGAGATGTGTGATGTCGCATCATTGGAATCCGACCAAGAAAGAAATTAAGGAGTGGTTAGATAGAAAGATCCATGAATTCATGACGCAAGAGAACATAAATCTACACCTGACAAAAAAACAGTGGTTGGATAGATACCTATACATAGATATACACAAGATCTTCTTCTACACCTTCCCGATCGAACTATATGAGTGGATCGCTAAATTGGCAAACGACCAAGTAAGGTGGAGGCTTGATGGTCCAATTGTATGGACCCCGGAGCTAGTACGAAGTTTGGAAGCCTCTGAATATAAGCTCGTGTGTGTTGTCAATCACTGGATTGATTGAGTCATAGGAAGATTCGTGACAGAATATACCTCAGTCAGCTACAACAAAGCATAGTGACGCTTTTTCAAGGGACTGCGAGGTAATTATTTGAGATCTTTGAATACTTGGATTAAGATGCTCTTATGTGAAAAGAGGGTTATACCATTACCTTGATGTTTGGAACTACGTGAAGTGGAAAGTTCTTCAGGGATAGAGGGAGAACGGGCCTTGAATATAGCCCATTGATTGAGCCTCGTTTGAGTGATGACGAGGGAGCAACATAGGCTTCACCGTAGAGCGTTGTTTATTTAATAAGGAAAGGGTTTCCACAAATACCTCATCCGTCCACACCACCTCCACCCTCACCTTCACAACATACACCTTCACCCACACCACCACCACCTTCGCCACCGTTCAACATGTCAAATACGATGAAATTTCCCGTTTTCAAGGGCTTGGAGAATGAGGACCCGGACTAGTTTTCGTTCATTATGAAGGCCGTGTGGAAAACACAAAATATCACAGATGATCATATGAAGAAATTGCAGTTGTTTAATTTTCTACAAGATCGTGCGTTGACGTGGTACATTAAGTATTGCACTGATAACTTGGTGGCCTCATTAGCGGACACTCATATTGTTTTGAATAAGGAATTCAGTAGGCCTAAGTATGAAACGCAGTCGGTAGTGGGGTTCAAGGAAATAACGATGAGGATCAGTGAAACACCCTGGGAGCTAGATCAGAGACTAAAGTGCAGAATTCGTGAAGCCAATATGAATCTCACAGAAAGTTAGCACCATGACTGGTTTATAACCGCACTTCTGCCTCACTTAAGGATTGCTCTGTCACAACAAAAGATAGGAACGTAGGCGAAAGAGCTGGATATCACAATGAGATTACATGAGATGCCTATCTAGGATGCGATGTTGGGAGTTCAACAGATTCATGCGGAGTTGCAAAACCTCTACTTGGAGTTTCAGAGCTTGAAGAAGGAAAAAGCGGCTCGGCCAAAGGTGTGCGAAGATGTTTGGTGACTCAAGTGTAAGAACGAGGGGCATGATAAGAATAATTTCCCTATTTTCGTGAATTATATGGTAGGAGGAGGGCCCATGCCTCTGAGGCAGGAAGCCCTAGCAAGAACAAGTACAGGGCCCACACTGTAGTGCACTATCTGTCAAGTAGCAGGAAAACATGTTACAGACAATTGCCACTTACCACAAAAATTTGTACAGATGCCACAAAAGTTATTCTACAACTTCTATAAATTGGTAGGCCATGATGAACATACAATTGTCATAGCTATGAATTAATGATGGAAAGAAAACCCGCGTATCGGATGAAAACAAAAAATCAACCTCTAGATCAAGGTGCCGGGGGAACACACGGAGGATATCAGGGACATGGATGAGGCCGATGAGGAGGAGGACTTGGTAGAGGTCTAGGGAAAGTTATTTGCTATAATTACGGAGTGCCAGGACACTACGCATGGGAATGTATGAGCCAGACACGCCTGTCATGTCGGTATTGTACTCAGTTTTACCACACGATAGAAGAATTCCCTATATTGATCTCTAAACTGTAGGAGAAGAAGGCACAACCTCAACAACCTACTCAGAACCTGCAGATGATGAGGGCAGAGCCTCACAAAGAGGATCCCAATGTCAATAGCATGCTGCGAAGTGGTATGCCAACTGGTGATGATAATTGAAAACAACCCGAGGAAGGTTGTGGGTGTGCAAGGCTCCAGAAAAATAAGTTGGGTTTGATCTGGAACATGCAAAGGAAACGTTCATGGAAGCAAAGAAAAGCTTTGCTGAAGCCTCTACCTCAGGAAGTCAGGATAGGCTATCTGAATAAGTTGACCCTTCCATGCTTACTACTTTCTTGGAGACTTTCATGAAACTACTGTGTGACAACAGGGTTGTGAAAGGATTATAGGAGTTGATAAACAAATGTGTTGGTAGGGATAATGCTTCTGATGGGCACCATGCAGTTAGAAAGATCAATAGACATAAGACAAGAACAGGACGCGAGATGAGGCTCACTGCGCAAATAGGAGAATATGTGATGGATCAAGTTATTTTGCATCTAGGGTTAGATGCGAATGTTTTGCTTAAACAAACTTGGGAAAAGATGGGGAGGCCTACGCCGCAATGGTTTCCGATTCAATTAAGAATGGAAAATCAACAGAAGATTATCCCTATGGGGAGATTGCATGGAGTAATTGTAGATATAGAAGGTGCGAGTGCGTTGGCTGACTTTGAAGTAATAAAGATTTTTGATGACAACAATCCATATCCCTTGCTCCTGGGAATTGATTGGGCTATCGACATGAAAGGGGTCATTAATTTGAAGAAGCAGACAATGTTGTTTGAAAGGAAAAAGCTCCGCATGGTAGTACTATTGGACCCTGTAGAAGGACTGCGCTATACTAAGCCAGTCCGCAACTATGAGGAAAGCAACAATGATTTGGACCAGATCTATAAGATAACAATGCGAGACCAAGATTGGGTTAATTTGACAACCGACGGATGAATTGCATGGGACCATGAAAGCTCTTGTACGTTAGATTCAGATGAAGAATTGGAGCATTGGAAGAATAGGTTACATGAAGTATCTATGCTGCAGTGTAATATGATGACTAAATCGATGCGATGTGTATCATATGAGGTAAGAAGTTTACCTTATTATGATGGTCTAACCGATGTGGATACATTTGAAAGGGAAGTGCCTGAGAAGCATCACTTCCAAGCACTGGATTTGGCGCTGCAACGCCTCCATGGTGGTGGGGTATGCATAAAGATAATTTTGAAGAATGGCACGACTATAGGAGGATGATGCGGATGCGATTTTGTTTCCCAAAGGTATGGTTTACTTAGAAGTATGATGGGAGAAATGATCCACGTGATCATTTGGAAATGTGGACCAAGGTTTATGGAACAGAGCCGCAACCCGAGTGGGTGCATATTTTCTTTCACACTTTGGACATCATCCCTATGAAATGGTATTTGGAAACAGAGCTCCGCTATGGCACAACAGAATGGGATATCTTAAGAGAGGGGTTCGTGAGGAAGTTCAGCTTTGAAGATGGATTCAAGAGTATTGATGAAGCACTGTAGGAGGTTAAGGAAACAATCTTTAGAATTCCATAGGATCCCGTGGAATTGATTCAACCAGATTGGAGCACCCAGCTGCGCCATGTACAAAAATGCTATAATATGATTGCTGAAGGAGAGGATGAGGATCCAACGAATATTAACATCCCCAAAGAAGATGGCCACCACAAAGTAGAGGGACCACATATAGAGAACCCTGACATCACTGCGCCCTTGAAAAGTAAGCAGGTAAACATTGGTACAGAAGCGGAACCGAAGTTTGCGAAGATAGGGGATTATTGGGATGATGCTACCATGGACAAAGTTGCTAAGTTGCTCCGCGAATATAAGGATTTATTCCCTACCAAATTTTCGGACTTAAAAGGCATCATAGGCGATTTGGGAGTGATGAAAACACATTTGAAACCGGACGCGAAGCCTGTTAAGTAGAGGCCATATTGCCTTAATCCCAAATACAAGGAAAAGGTCTGCTTGGAGTTGGACAATATGCTTGCAGTGGGTATTATTGAACCAGTGAAGGAATTTGATTGGTTGAGTCCAATGGTCTTCCAGGAAAAGAAGTAAAAGGATGAAATAAGGATTTGCGTAGATCTCAGGAAGCTCAATGATGCTTGCGTTCATGATCCTTTTCCAACTCTGCTCACAAATGAAGTACTGGATAATGCTGGTGGGTAGGAGGCCTATTCATTCATTGATGGGTTTTCTGGATACCATGAGATAAATATTGTACCAGAAGACAGGACCAAGACCACCTTCGCCACAGAATGGGGATGTTTCCAATATAAAATGATGCCTTTTAGGCTTATGAATGTAGCGATGATATTCTTGCTCGTGGTCATTGCGACGTTTAAAGAGTTCATTCACAAGTTCTTGGAAGTCTATTTCGATGACTAGACAATGTTTGGGCTAGTCAAGCACCATGCAGACAATCTATGCTTAATGTTGGATACATGTCGAAGATATCAGATTGTGCTAAACTTGAAGAAATGCCTATTTTGTGTCCCTTTTGGAGTCTTCCTGGGTCATGTGGTATGCAGGCAAGGACTCATGGTGGACCCATTTGGAGGCGCCAAGGAGTGTTAAACAGCTGCGCACTATGCTGGGCCATACTGGATATTATCGGAATTTCATCAAAAGTTATGCTCAGGTTACCGGCCTATGGAAAGTTACTAAAGAAGGATGCTACATTCTGTTGGGACGAAGAGTGTCAGCGCAACCTGTATGTACTAAAGGAGAAAATTGTCACCGCGCTAATCCTCGTCTTCTCAGACTAGAAGAAGGAGTTCCATGTGCATGTAGATTACTCATGTATCGCTCTAGGAGTAGTATTGACACAGGATGGTGAAGGAGAAGTGGATCAACCTATAGCGTTTGCGAGTAGGAAGTTGTTTAAGGTTGAAAAGAATTACTCGACCACAGAGTGCAAAGGGTTTCCTATGGTGTACATGCTCCAAAAATTCAGACATTACCAGCTAGGAGGACATTTCAATATGTACACAAACCATTCTGCATTGAAATATCTAGTCAATAAGCTTGTTTTGGAGGGGAAAATGTGTAGATGGGTGTTGTTTTTTTAGGAATATGGTTTTGAGTTGATTGTGAAGCCAGGCAGGTTGAACGCAGGGCCATACCATTTGTCGCATATTGAAACATGGGAGGAGCCTACAAATTTGGAGGAAGGGCTGCCTGACGCACATCTCTTTGCGGTGCGCGTAGCAGATAATCACTTTGTATAAATTATCCACTTTCTGACCACAAGGACGACTCCAGAGGGATACACCAGCCAACAGAAGAATGAATTGGTGGTGTGCACAAAATTATTTTTAGTTATTGCAGGCCATTTGTATAAGATGGGCTCGGATGAAATACTTTGACGATATGTGCCCAACTTTGAAAGAAACAATATCCTTTTTGAAGCTCATGGAGGAGTTGCAGGAGGAAATTATGTAGGAAAAGAAACAACACAGAAGATTTTACGCATTGGGTTGTGGTGGTCGACGCTGCATAAGGATTCTAAAGCATATTGTAGGGAATGTGACGCATGTCAGAGGAAGGGAAAGCCATCGCATAGGGATGAGATGCCTTTGAATCCACAGGTGTCATTGCCGCCATTTGAGAAGTGGGTGATTGATTTTTTAGGACTGATTCAATCTCACGGCAAGAAAATAGGTGTGCGATATATCATCACCGCGACTAAATATTTGACCAAATGAGTGAAGGCACAACCTTTGAAAGAATGTACAAGGGAAACAACAACGAAATTTCTATTCGAATATGTGTTGACCAGGTTTGGTTGTCCAAAGGTTTTGATGAGTGAATGTGGTACGCATTTTCTCAATGAAACGATTAGCACGCTGACAGAGGAGTTCCAGGTTTACCATCATAAGAGTATGCCATACCATCCTTAGGCCAATGGAACAGTTGAGGCTTTTAATAAGATATTGGAGAATGTACTGATGAAGGTTTGCAACGTGCAATGGAATGATTGGAATGTGCATGTTCCATCAGTGTTATGGGCATATAGAATTACATGTAAGAAGCTTACGGGTTAGACACCTTTTAGGTTGGTTTATGGTGTAGAAGCTGTAATGCCTATGGAATACATTGTGCCTAGTCTACGCATAGTAGCCTTCATAGGAATGGTGGACCGCAGAACCTTAGAAGAAAGGCTCATGCAGTTGACAGAGCTCGAGGAAGATAGATTTTTGGTTGGATTCCATCATAAGGTTCAGAAGGGATGTGAAAAATATTGGCACAATCAGCACATCAAACTAAACACCTTCAAGGTAAATGATTTAGTTTTATTATATGGATGTAAGTTTGATAAGTTTCCAGGAAAATTTTAGATGCACTGGCTGGGGCCATATGTTATCAAAGATATTACAGATTGTAGAGAAGTTCAGCTTGCGAAGTTGAATGGAGATCCATTTCTGGGGAGGGTAAATGGAAGTCGACTGAAGCCATAGACCAGGGATCCGACCCAATGACTACATGACAATAGCATAGTCTTAGCGCTCTAGATAGCTGCAAGGAGGCACGAGACTATAAACTACACTGCCTGGTTGGTAGAGCTGCACGACAAGGGGTCTACGTGAAAACAAATGCTGTCATAGTACCATAAGAAGTGCGTAGGGAGTTGTGCTATAGGGGGAGAGACAACACAATGCAGCCGGAAAGTAACCGTTATAGTCATTGTTCGCTACCAAGAGACAATTAAGAGGAGAGGGGAGCGGCATTTAAGGATAAAATATTTAGAGATTTGCCGCCAAATCAACATTTATGGACAGATTTGGGGGGAATTTTTTTTTTATTCGAATTCATCTATAAATTACGCGTGGTCATCCAGTGAAAAACACTTTGCATCCTTAGAATTTTTGCGATGTGCTATTAATTTCCTATGAATCGCTCATATTGGGAGGATTTAGTTGCGAGCCCTACCTTTTCCAAGTTATCAGAGGTAAATCAGACATTAATCTTGGAAAATATGCTAGGACCAAGCCTTGCGGAAACTATGAGTACTGGAAGAAATTTCTCTTCTGAGGGAGCGGTTTCGGAAGTTGTGAGCATGGAGGTTCCAACTACTGCGCCTACGATGCCAAAGTCGCTAAGAAGGACAAGCAGAAGAAGCCCATGTTGGTGCGCGATTCACCGAGGAAGTATGCAACCACCCAGGCTCAGAAGAAAGACAAACAAAGTGCGAAAGAGAAGGGAAAAGTGGTGCACTTGGAGGCTGAAGAGGGAACAGAGGACATCGACATTAAGGGGTGGATCCAATATCTAAGTTGCTGGATTGCACCCCCTGTGCAAAGGGATAGTGAAGGTCCCTAAGGACCCAGATGCAGGAAAATTCCTCCTTAATACACCGTTGCTACCAGAGAACATCACCTTTAAAGGTCCACACTTGGCGCGGATTCCCCATCTCAAGTTGGAAGATTGGGATTTGGCAGACCATGAGAGGTTCCCCCACTTGGCCAAAAAAAATTACATGAAGAGGGTGTTCTACAAAGAATTAGGTGTCACTGCACTGGAGTTGGTGGAGTGTATTCATGGAGTGAATCAGTCGGGGTTGTTGAACCTCTTGTGGGTGCCCCACTACCATCGCTCCAATATCAACTTGATTGTCATTAAGAAGTTGCTAACCCTAGTGCATGACGACTGTTTGTGGCTGAGCGTGCCAATCCCCATCACTGATATTCTTATCCATTGAATCATGCTGCTGCTACACTCAGGGTTGAATCTAGCTAAGGAGTTTGGCGGGAAGACGAGTGAACGCGACCTCGCAGTGAAAATGAAGGATAAATTCAAGCTCGAGAAGAAGCCATGTGGGTCCTCTATAACCTCAATCACTAATCCCACATTGAAGGTTGCCACATAGATCCTCACATGAAAAGTTATGAGAAAATTCCATGTGAACGAGGTTCTAGTGCCAGTGATTTCTTTAGCTGCCCAGTGCAGGGATGGCGTATAGTTCAACTGGGTGCGCTACCTTTGTAGCGAGTTCCTTGTGAACTGTCAAGAGGCGCAGGATGAGAGTAAAACTTTCCACTATTCGTGGTTGTTTCTCTACATTGTGCTCATCACTTGGGATCTGCTGGAGCAGAACCAATTACCTCCTATGGATAAGGATTTTCCAGAGTCCACAAAATTTGCATCTCTCTGGGCCACAAAAGATGCTGCATGAGTCACAGAGACCAAAGTCTTTTGGGTGCTGATGGAAGCAAGCATTCACATGGCCACCAACCAGAAGCCGCGATTGTCACCAACCATGTTTGAAAAAATTTCAGGCTACATGGAGTTCAAAGCTGACTTCCACTACATATACATCCGGGTGTGAAAGGATCCACAACAAAAAATGGCTCGACCTGCCCTACCTCGCTACAAATGATGCCATTGAGGAGGTCGTCAAGTGTTGGCCGATAGAGTGGAACTCTCCATCCAATTTGGACATGGGTACTAGGAATTCCACAGAGAAGAAGAAGAAGGAAGCGACCAAGAAGAAGGTTCAACAGTTGGCTGAAAAATGGAAAAAAGAGGCCGAGGAGAAGGCCCAGGTCGAAGTAGAGTACACCGCGAAGCAATAGGCCAAATAGGAAGATCGCGGCTCCGAGTGGAGTGATAAGTCTCTGTCACCTCAAACGGAGGAGGAAGAGTAGTCAGAACAGGGTGGTGGTGGCGAGGAGGAGCATGAGAGCACTCCTTTCCGAGTCAAAAGATACAATGAACAAGGAAAGGAAGGACTGCAAAAGAAGTCCAAGGTGACAAAGCCGTTGCTGGATTCGATCACTTTAAGAAACGACGACATGGATGAGATAGGAAACAAGGTGCAAGATACTACAGTAGAACTACTACAATAGTTTGGGCAGTGGCAAAAACAAGCACTGAGCATCATCCAGAAGGATTTGTGCGAGTTGCAGATTCTGGCAACTAGAATCTAGGTAGGCGCAGGGCATAGCAATGATCCAACAACAAGTTGGGCACCAGGGACCACCAGACAGCTGAGATGGTTTGATCCCTAGACCTCTGGTCAGTTGCATTGCCAGATGGATCTTTAAGCACGGAGGTGGCCGATGACAAGGCCATAGTGAGTTCTTTGAAGAACATTGACCTCAACCTAGCTGCACTCCCGAATGAGTACCTGCACATACTGCAGGCAGAAGTGATAGTAGCATTCAGAGCTCAGTAGCAGTGCGCGCTTAGTATCATCAACGAGTATAGAGAGGACAATGAATATATGTTCACTGAGAAGTCAGAGGAAATGGAGGCACAGAGGCAAATCCAGACACAAAACGACTAACTTGCAACCGCGGTGGCAGAAGCCTGCCAAACAGCGCCCGAACTGCATATACCAGAGGAAGCGCTATTGGGGGTGAAGATCAGAAAGCTAGCTGCAGACGTGCATGACGCCAAGAGAAAAGTGGCTAGAGTTTAGTTTGAGCTGAACTTGAAGATCATCAAATTAGAGTTGAAGTCACAACCTTCAACTTTGCTAGAGGTAAGGGAACAACACGAATCCGCTATGAAGGATGGAGTTGCAACAGTGGATGCCATAGTGATAGACTGCACTGTGCTTTTTGGGCAAACAATGGAGGTAGCCATGGCTCTGTAGGAAGATCCCACCATGCAGGCTTTGAATACAAAAGCTTGCAAACTTTAGCAACAATATGATGAAGTAAGGGCAATGATTCACACCATTGCTACCACATAACGCCTTGCTAAGCTGTAGGAGGTGAGACAACTGTTTACATAGGTGGAAGCAACACATAATAGAGAGGAAGTCCTCAAGGCTAGATTGGGGCCTTGGTTGTATGAGGCCTACATTGCCTCCGCCAACTTTCAAGAGAAATTGGAAAATTTACAAAGTATGCAACAGAAAATCAAGGAGGCCAGTGCAGGACCAACAACAAAGCAGCTGGTGGAGTAGATCAAGTAGGTAGCCATGCAGAGTGCGGTTGAGGTAGCAAAAGTGGAGCTGGGGGATTTTTGCAGTAATATCTTCACGCCAACAAAGCGACTCGAGGGCGAGTCACGACCTTTGTGTTGGGGGCTTGTTGGGATGGGGCCCCCTAGGGTCAATTTTGGGGCAAAAGCCCAAGTTTTGTGGCAAAATCCCATGTTTTGTTGTATAAATATGTAAAGTCTCTGCAATTTGTGGTCACAGAGCACATAGATAGTTAAAGTGTCATAAAGGTTTTTACCCTTCTTTTATGTAAGCTGAGTCAGCTTTTGAAAATCTGTGCATGGTCCGCGGAAGATGGGATTGTATGAATAGGTGTGTCTTAGAGATTCTAAGGCATGGTCATGGTGATGGAGAAGTAATGTCTTGGTCTATGGGAGAAGTCTAAAGAGTTAGTGAAGAAGAGTAGGAAGAGAGACTCTGCAGCTGTGTGCGTAAGGGCCTAAAGTAGAGTCCGTAGCTGAGTGCGCGGACCCCTATAGCTGAGTGTGTAGGGAAGTCTTTAGTCTATAAGCAAAATTGAGTATTAATAAAGAAGATTATTGTAGAAATACATGTGTTTATCTCTTTAATTCTATTTATATGAATGCACCTTATGTTATAATGGGCTTATAAAATAATGATGTATTGATGCACAATTTTACACGACTTATACTGTTACATGAACACAATTACTGTTAACTATTTACATGAATATTATCTTGATATATGTTGAAGTTATCAAACAATTAAGCTAACCTGAGTAATTATTGGGTTGTATGTAATCTTTTATATGCGTAAGTAGTCAATTCACCTATTCAGGGTCTGCGAAAGACAGTTATAAACATTCGCGGAGGTATAGAAGCTGATCAAGGATAGTTATATCGATAAGCCTTAAAGGCTTATCGATCTACGTGAAAATAAATTTAGGGAATAAAAAGAAATCACGCTCATATCTGGGTGTAGAAACTTGATTCCAACATCCCCCCATACTGCTTCGGGTGAGACTTTAGTCTGCACTCTGTGGATTGATGCCAAAAGGGCCAATAGTGTAGGGATTTGTTTGGCAAAAGTAACTCTGAACTTGGGTTAGGATCCGCTAAGCCAACATAAGGGTCATAGACCAATGTTTGTCATTCAAAAGTTTTAGTCCTCAGTTAGATCTTTCTAATGAGGAATTGTGTGTGTCAAACGAAGATCGTATGCCAAAGTTACGACCCCGGGAAGTTTATGTACCAATTTACCCAAACGGGGCCCGTAGTTTGGCGCTTCATCTCCTAGGGTTAGGTGTTTGGATGTTTAGGGTTTTCCATTGTTTCTCAATAATAAATAGGCCTTTGAGCCTCATTGTAAGACAGTTCAGAGGTATGTAGCTGCCACATCTCTTCTCAAAGATAAACTACCATCACTCGAGCTAGTTTATTTCCATTTCTGTTTGTAAGAATATTTTAGTATTTTAGATTAATGAGATGAAGTATTATTTATGATGCATATATGTATTTATGGTTATATCTGTCATTTTTTGTGTTCCTGTTTAAATCTTGATCAAAGAATTACCTCAAACTCCTACATGAGTTATTAGAAGGTCAACCAAGTTATGTAGACTCCTTGAATGATACTCTCCTTCATTGTTTTATGTATTCCTAACTGATTTTGGTGAACCGGGGATATATGAAGAAGTAATGCAAATATAAACTAAAAATAAATAGGAGAAAGGCATGAAAGAAGAGATGGCTTATTTGGTACAATAACAGACTTAGGGCTTGGTCCCATTACCTTCAAGTAAAAGACATTGAGTAATAAATGGGTTTACAAGTTGAAGAAGATGGAGCCATAAAGGTGTGCAAAGCTAGATTTTTTGTAAAGGGGTTTGTATAGAAGAAAGGTATATATTTTGATGAAATATTTTATCTTTTTTGTTGTTGTAAAAATGACTTCATTCAAAGCTATTTTAAGTCTAGTGACAACAAAAATTTTCATCTTGATTATTTAGAAGGACAACTTTTCTCCACGGGGATTTGGAGGAAGATATTTATATGCAACAACCATAGGGATATGAGGTCAAAGGGAATGGAAACTTAGTCTACGGATTAAAGAAGATCTTATATGGTTTAAAGTTACCTCCAAGGTAGTGGTATTTGAAGTTTGAAAGGTTTATAAAAGAACAAGGTTAGTGTAGACATTAGTCTAACCACTATGTTTATTTTAAGAGACTAGATAATGGCAATTATATTATCTTATTATTAGATCCAGATGATTTGCTTGTTGCAGGTATAACATGCAAGATATAAATGTGTTCAAAATAAAATTAGTTAATTCATTTTATATAAAATATTTTGGTTCTGCAAAAAAAATTCTTGGTATAAGAATAACAATGGAAGAAAAATAATAAATTAACATTGTCTCAAAGTGAGTACATAGAATAGGTGGTGGAAAGATTTAAAATGAAATATATGAAACTTGTTAGCAAGCCTTTGAATAGCCATTTCAAATTGACTAAGGAGATGTGTCACAAGAGACATGAGGAGATAGACTACACGTTCAATGTTCCATATTCATCAACAATTGGTAGCTTGATGTATGTGATGATCTACACAAGGCCATATATTTCACATGCAATGGGAGTTATGAGCATGTATATGAACAATCCAGGTAAAGAGCATTGCAAGGCAATAACGTGGATTTTTAGGTATTTGAGAGGTATTACTACTCAAGAATTATTATTTGGAGGTTTAAACATTTTTCTACATGGATATATTGACTCATATATGGTAGGTAATATAGATAGCAGGAAGAGAACCATGAAGTATGTTTTACTGTAGGTGGAATAATAGTTTAAGTTGGATTTCAAAATTACAAAGGGTTGTTGAAATTTCAACAATAGAAGCAGAGTATGTTGCTGCTATAGAGGATATTGTTGATCTAATTTCATGTACCATCATCACCATCATGTATTTCTTGTCCTTAACGCAAATTTCATACTTAGCCATTTTTTCTTTCCCAAAGGAAAAATCATAATTTCCATTAATAAGAAAATGAAAATTACATGTATTAGATCCTTTCAAGCATGTCCTAAAAATATTCCAAGGATGTTGTTATGCTTGTTAGATAGCAAAACCATATATCAAAATATAAAACCGTCCACATAACATGTTCATCACTGATATCTATACCTAAGTGACTATTTATACATTTGTATCAAGACTAGATAAAATATACATGACATCCAAAAAATAAATAAATAGGTGGCCTGAATAGTATCCTAGGTAATTGCAAACTGTCATTAAATTTTTTTCTATCTCAAAACTTTTCTATATCCCATCATCCTATTTGTATGCCAAAATTTGAAAATGGATGATGATAGTATTGGTAGTAATTCATCCCACTGTGCTCGTGTATCATCCATGTTCGAGGAGCCCGTTGCATACCTTCTTTGGATAACTGATAAAAAATGGTATTTCTTTCCCTGTAAATATGTGAATATGAAATGTCATCAAAATGTGCTTTTATCATGAAGATATCTTCCAAAATATTTCTAAGTGTGTGTGTGTGTGTGACATTGTGTTGTCTGATTGAACCATTTAATGACAAATTTTGAGTCAACGAATACCTGAAGTTGTCCACACCCCTTTTCCAGTGTGAATAATATAAGTAGCTTTAAGCTGAAAAGTTCAACAAAGTTATTTGTACCTAGCCCAAATTCGAAACTCATTTTGAATAAATGATTATCATTTAGGAAAATGATAGCTCCTCCTCCGCTACTATTCTCATTTGTAGATCCATCAAAGTATGCCTAAGGTTTTGAGGAGTCAATCACTTAAGCTATGATCATGTGAGTTGTTCTCGTGGACAGTTCTTCTAGAATGAGCTCATATATGGAAAGTAGGCAAGCTCCAAGCTTTTTAGTGTTAAACAATTGATATTTAAATATTTTCTTATTTCTTCTTATCTAGATAGCCCAAGAAATTAGGCTCAGAAGGTTCCATAGCTTTTGAGATTTGGGCTCCTAACAACATTCATGCCATGCTTCATTTATCGATTCTCCTCTCCATATGTACCAGATACCTAAAGATTGTTATGTCAGATTCCATATCCTATTTGTGGCCGAGCATGTTATGAAAATATGATCTTCCATCTCTTTTGCACATTGACATAATGAACACCATGATGGTCCCTGAAAATATCTTCTTTTTTTTTTAAGTTATTGATGTAGGATTTTTTTTTGTTAGGATACACCATAACAATAATCTAGATTTTGGAGGAATTTTTAGCTTCCAAATATTGTTCCACCACCAATGTTTTTCTTTTGGTTTCTGTAATCATATGCAACTAGATATCCTTCTTTGGGATTGTATATACCCATTTACAAGTGGGTCCATACTAGTTCATTGTTCTTGTCAATGATCCTAACATGAGATCTGGATAACACATTTGTAAACTCCTGCCAAGTTTGATGCCATTGTTTAGGAATATTTAGTGTTTGTGTAGTCATCCATCCCTGTCCCCATATGGATGTGGCATTTGTTTCTGATATCTGATCGATATTTTTTATCCCTTGACCATTTAGAAAATTTATGAGATCGAGAGGGTGAGCATACCTATTTCCACTGTTGGACCAAGGATCACCTCCTATCAAGGCCTGCTCCCCCTATCTGATTCTCCATGCCAACCCTGATTCAATTATGTTAAATGATGCTAGAACAACTTTCCATATAGTTGTTACATTTGTTTTGAAGAAGAACCCAATCAATAATAGGCAAAGGATAAATTTACTTTCTCACGATGACTTCTGTCCAAAGACTATTTGTCGTTATCAACCTCCAGCGAGCCTTTGCAGCTAAATCCCTTGAGAAAGTGAATAAGTCCTTGATGCCCTACCCTCCCTATTTTTTTTAGTGCAATGGGTCCCATATAATCTATCCAAAGAACCTACCTTATTTATCCCCACGCCATAGGTATTCACAACATTTTTCCGAATTATGTGTAAAGTACCTTTTGGGATCCATGATAGAGCCATCAAAAAGACAAGAATTTCTTCCAATACAGATTTTATAAGAACCAATCTTCCTTCCCAAGATAGCCATCTGTTATGCCATAAGTTGAGTCTTTTTTCTATCTTTGCAATCATCCACATCTAGTCAGTATTCCTATAATCATTTGGTTTAATCCCAAATCCCAAGTATTTTATGCCCTCTTCCATATCATCTAGATGAAAGGGAAATATCTCCTTGGTGTATGATATTTCATCTCTAGAACATCCAAAAGCTGTAATAGTTGATTTATGTGGGTTTATTTCCATTCCTATTGCCTTCCTAAATAGATTGATAATTCGATGTAGGATTCGTGAAGCAGAACCATGACACCATCTACAAATAGTAGATGCAATAATGATACATTCCTGATGGTTTTCATACCTTTGAAGACTCCTCTTGATTTTGCGTCCATTATAATTCTACTTAAACTCTCCATAACAAGCAAAAACAGTAGTGGGGAGAGGGGACATCCCTATCTTAAGCCTCTTTTCACGTGAAAAAAATAAGTTGTTGATCCATTTATTAACATTGCAAAGGAAGATGAAGTGATACAACACATAACCCAATTTATAAAATTTATATGAAATCCAAAGTGAGTGAGTAACATCCTAATATAATGCCAACTAGATTTATGATACGCTTTTGGCAAATCAATCTTAAGAATCATATCCTTCAATTTCCTTGTCTTTAAGCTATGCATCACTTCCTATGCAACTCCTATCGATTCATGAATTTGATGATCATCCAAAAATGCAAACTTTTCTTTTGATATATGTTTCGATAAAATCAACTTTAACCTACTTGAAATAATCTTATAAATGCATTTGCATAAGGATATAGGCTGTTAATCGTCATAGAAATACAACTTATCTACTTTCTGGATAAGTAAAATGAAAGTTCCAATGAATGAATCATACATTTTACTTGATGTTCTACACTCTTCCACCACCTTGAGTATGTCATTTCCAATTAAATCATAAAAATCCAGAAACATTCAATTGACTATCCATCAGGCCTCGAGCTCTTATCTTTCTTGAACCAGTGTAAAATTGATTCCAACTCACCAATTTTTACGAGGGTCATTAATTTTGCATTGATACCATTGTCAACATATCTAGGAAATAGAGAGATGGTCTGGATAATTTCAGGGAGAGATACACCTTGATGATCTTGAAATAAAGAGCAGAAATAATACACCCCCATGCTTGCCAATTCGCTGAAGGTAGAGGCATTTTCACTGTGGGCATCTAACATTTCCCAAATATTGTTGATAGCCCTTTTGCCTTTTGCATATTTTTGGAAGAACTTTGTATTGTCATCCCCTTCTTATAACTAGATAGCCTGACTTCTTAGTCTCCAAGAATATTCCCTATCCATAAGCAACTTATTATTCTTCAATTCTAGTTGTATAAGCCTTAGTTTTGTTTCATTATTGTCATATCCCCCCCCCCAGGTTGCTCCATTTTCCTGATTTCCTCTAAAATTATATTAAGTTCTTCCTCATCTCAATTTATCTTGTTCTTCACCCATTCCATTGATTTTTGTTTGATAATATTTAGATTTTCTTTAAAACATCTTGCCATAGACCCCCATTCGTTAATCTCAACATGACGCCATGTCTCCCTAACCATTTATTTAAATTCTTCCTCCTTCAGCCACAATGCATTGAATTTGAACAAGGATTTTTGCTTCTGAGATTTGCCTACCAACTCTAAATATATAGGAAAATGATCAGATACTCCCCAAATCCATATCCACTCCCTCAACAAAGGGATTTTTTTCAAATAATGTATCTCTAATCAAAAGTTGATCGATCCTTCTAGCATTTGACTGATCTCCTATCCTAAAATTTCTCTAGGTAGGCATAATATTAGTCAATCTAATATCGACCAGGTGGTTGGATTCGATCATATGTGAAAAGTAATAAGATAGGTGATCCTTTTGAGCGTGTTTCCCCCAAATTTCTGACAACCCCATTGAGAAATTTAAATCCCCATCAATAACTAGATTATTTACCTGCATGAAATATTTGTTCATCGATTTGTTCCAGAATACGACCCTCTCCACACATGGCCCATAAAAATTAACCAATCTAATCTCCGACCCAAATTCTTCTGAAAAAATGTCTACAGCTAATACTCCCTCACTTCCCATGTATTTAATACCTTCACGGTTCTACAATTTATTCCTATAGCAATTTCCCTCGATCTCCCTTTAGCATCTATGGAAAAAAATTCCCAATTACTAATCATACCCCTTAGAACATTTTCGATCTCCATCCTAGCACCTAACGTCTCCTGTAATAAAATCACATCAAGCATGTCCTCCATAAGCAATTGTTTCAAGGCTAATTTTTTTAGATAACTAGCCAAACCTATATAATTTAAAGAGATGTACTTCATTTTGAAGCTGAAGCTAAGGCTTCTGATGCTCTAAGGACCCCATCTAAGGAAAGTTGGTGCCTAACTACTATATCTTAACTGGCCTGGTGAATGGCTTTGGAAATATGAGATTGTCTGCCTCAAGGAATTTTAGGGATTTGGAAGGTGATAGCTGCCCAAGGCCCCCCTTGTACCCAACTGGGAAATCCCCTGTGATGGATCTCTGGATCTAAATCTCAAGTTGTATCTAGGAATTATATAGGATTCAGGTGATGAATCATTCGGGATAGAGATAGATGGACTAGGGGGTAGGCATTAGGTTTTGACTGGTTCAATCGGACAATGAATTACCCCCAAATAAGGTTTGGAAACCTTACCCATCATAGAATCATTAAGAGATACGGATAATTGAAAATGAGAATCATTTCTACTATGACCAAGTATAAGGGAAGGAGTACCAGTCACAGAGAGTGATGACCCTGAAGCCTTGCCGAGTACTTGAGGAGGAAAGCCATCCTGGTAGACTGGAAGATTGTTTTCCACAATCTTATCCTGAGAACTTTGCTTCCATTGCGAAGATTTCATCTGAATTTGTTCCTCTTTCCCTTTCTCCAAATCATTTCCCATACCCTTCACAATTTTCAAGCCATCAGAAGCCCAATTTATATGATATTTTTGTACCAATGGACAATCCCTATAAATGTGCCCAACTTCATGGCAATGATGAAAAAGAAAGGGCACCCCTTCCCAATCCAGTTTCTAGTTGTGTGTGTAACCCTTGTAATGCAGAATGAGGTCTTCCAATAAACCCTCCATTGTATTAAAAAAAACCAAGACCTGAGCACAAGGCATATTACCAGTCTCAATGTATGATGTATCATAATCCAGAAACTTACCCAAATCGTCTCCTATACAACGAAAGATATCCTTAGTTCAAAGATGCATAAGGTTTCCTGAAATTTTGAGCCAAATAGGTCCAACCCCCAATTTCTCCCTTTCTGGGTCAAATGGAGGTTTCCATCTCTTGAAATGAATAGGCACCTATTCAATATTCCAGTGGCTAGAAATCACCCAATAAAGATGCTCCAAATTTTCAAATTTAAGGGTGAACCGTCCTCGTGATAGAATAAAAATATAAGGCATCATTTTCAAATCCATAATCCAATTCTCTTGTACCCATTGTTTCAACCGAGTAGCCGAATATCTTAGACCCCTAACCCTACCCACCAACACCCTTTCAACAGTCTTCATGATTTCGTCAAATTTTAGACCATCCCTCATAATCAACGATTATCCTTTTCCTTAATTAATTTTGTACTCTTTGGATTCTTATTCTTTATTTTTACCAAACCATCATATTGATTTCCATCTTCCTACATATTCTGAGCCCCATCATATTCGTTGACTAAAGGAACCCCATTAGTCTGCAAGGTTTGACTTTGTAAATATTTTTCCACTAGGTTTGTTCCTACTCGAAACCCAAATTCAAGGTGGTCTGGGAATTATCCACTAACTGGTGCATAAACCTTATTATCCTACGAGGGAAACCCTACATTCCCATATCCAATGGTTGTTAAGGGACCATGGTTTATAAATAGCTCTAGTGGGGTGAAAACCTCAACTACCGATACCCCTTTGATGCTTGGTTGTGCAAAGCATCCATCCGCGAAATTCAAAGCCTCGAGAGATATTCTGGTCGCGCTGATATCTGGACCTAGGGAGAGAGGCCATTCTCTACATTCAATTAGATAGCCAAAAAACCTTAATTTCTTGTGAGTTTAGCTTAATGCTACCCCGATACCAAATTAGGGAAAAATTGAGATATGCAAGTGGTATCTGAGAAAGAAAGTAAAACATCTGTCTTTGGTGTGCCAACTATGATATGAGAAATTGACACAGAAAGATGATGTGGAGGAACCAAGCAGATTGAATAGCCTTCATATGGGTCCTCTAAATAATCTACTTCATCAATATCCATACTTTGCGAATATCCTCAAAGAATCTCCAGCTACTTTGTCGCCAACACCACCCCCATAGTCAGTGATTCCCGCCTCCATCACACTCTAGACTGGGAGTCTATACCACTAACGGCTATAAACCTAACTCACCTTATGATCCTTGCTTGTGCTATGCCGCATATGGCATCTATGTTACCCTTGAAGACCCCTTTCTGCAGACTGCGGTAAAATCTAACCATGCCCTAGTCCTTATGGTGATCGAAAATGTGAGATTTTACACTGCAAATCCATTTCCTCCCAATTATTCTATTAATTTTATGTAGTCATTTTTCTTAAAATTAGTGTGTGAAACTTTTTCATGACCTTGTGATCTGCATACCTCCCCACCTTCTATACATTCCCTACTCCACACACTACTCACCACTACACTACTTTATACTTAGTTGGATTGAACATCTGTTTGCAACCAACTCACAAAACAAAAGAAAAGATAGATCAATGACTTATAAATTATCCTCTTCGAGGGGGGAACCTCCTTTACATTACATAAATGAACAATTATTGGATGATACAAATGATAAGACCTCCTTGATATATGTAGGAGTTTAAGGGGTCACAACATAATCAAAGCCTACATAACAATAATAATGTAAGGGCACAATAATAGCAATAGTGAACTTCTATGGGACACACCAATAATGATATGGGGGATACATGGGGAAAAAATAACAATATAGGGCTATTCTACAATAACAATAAAGGGTCTATTCTAGTATTATAGGGACCTAACATTCCCCTTTCCTTTAAAAAAGTGTTTTCCTCAATGCTTGAGTAGTTATGGATGCTTCTGTATAAAATTCTCATCCTCCCATGTGGAATCTCTAGTTGGTGAGTTCTTCCACTTAATGAGATACTATGAAATAAATCGATTTCGTAGCTTTCAGGTTCTTCTTTCTGAATAAAATGTCACAAATCTCCATAATGGTGATGATGTGACTTCAACAAATCCCACAACCACTTTACTAAGAGCTTGATAAATATAAGGGTCACTATCATAGTCAATGTTTGGGATATTGAAACCATGGGGAATATTTGCAATAACTAGGGAATAATCCCCTTTAGGTACGAGTTTAGCAATGTCTTCACAGTCACCTTGTATTACTTGATATTGAATATTTTCAAGCCCATTCCAAATGAAATGAGTAAGAGTTGGATCAAATTCAACATTCCTAAGGTGCTGCTTCTTTAGTCTTTCGATCTTAATTTTTTCAATAAAGGTTATGAAACTATCTGGTGCTCCATTTGCATCCTTCCTCATCTTTAATAAAATAAACAAATATATGTATAAGTTATACAATAAAAATAGTATACAGATGAATAAAAATGAATTTATAAATTAACATACCATTTTAAATGCAAGATAAAAATCTTTTAGTGTTGATGTAGAACTTGAATCTAGATAGTTTCGTACAATATCATCCCAACTATCTTCATTCAACAATTTACCCATTTGTTCTTGTATTTTTATGTAAACTTTGTGACTGAATAGATAAAGAAAAAAAAGTTAATATAATGATATGTATAACAAATACTATCAAGAACAATATGTAAAAGAAAATTATAATCTAGAAATAAGTAAAAATAATTCAACAAACTTAATTTTGAAATTCCTCAGACATTTCCTCCAGTGATAATTCCCTGATTTCACATGATATAATATTTCTTTGACAAGTTTTTCATCCTTCAATCCTTGCAATGCTCTCCAAGGTGTGATAGTCATACCTTCTAGAAGCTGCTTCATTTCAGGACCTGATTTATTGTTGCTACATATCAATGGTTTGGACATTTTTACCTTCTAGTTTTAATGCCAATGTTCTCCCATATGCTAAAAATATCATTATTCAATTCCCATATCTTTCTAGTTCTAAATTCCAACTAGAAACTGTTATCAATACTTCTGAATATATCACTATTTACTCTGCCACCTTTTGAACTGATATTCTCCTCAATTCGATAGCTTATTTCCATACAACATTCCTTTTGAAATTCTACGGTAGCATTTATCTTTTCTCCACCACATTTTTCTTCAAATTCATTATGAATAAATCTAACCCTTTAGATGAAAGTAATAGACATCCTATATTCATTATCTGAATTATGATCCCATGCCAATAACGTTTCTTCTGTAATTGATAAACCAACATAAACGATACATTTCATTGTTTCAGAACGTGGGTTATTGGGATATTCCTCCATCAATTGCCTTTGATCTTCTAAAGAATGGTTCCTCCCAAGCACATAAAATTGTATTAAAAAAATTTTGACTTATCAAATGCTTCTTTGTTGGGAACTTGAACTGGATCAACAAGAAGCACATAATTAACCACATGAGCATATGGATTGTACCTCATCAATATCTTCAAGTTGTGAACATGTAGGTGGTATGGCTTTTTTATTTGATATTTACGTTGTCCTTCACTTGGGCTATAGATTTTTCTTACATTAAGATGAAATGTACGACCACCCTCAATTAAGTTTCTCTTTGTCAAGTTATGTCGAATGGCATTTTGTTTTGTTTTGATAATGGAATCCTCTAAATCAACTCTTGGTGTAGTGATTTCCCTGCTTTCTTTAGAATTTTCACTAGGATCATAATTATTAGCAATGACTATTGAGAATATTCAACTTTAATTTTCTTCCTCCTAACATTCTCATCATTAACTAGAACAGAGACATTCTTGGGCATTGTTACTTTTGGTGTTTTATGGATCTTCTCCTTTCTAACATCAGCTCTATTCTCATCCTCAGTAATGGAAACATATTCTTTAGTGTTAGTTTCAACTTCCTCTTCTTTAAAAGTAACCTGCCTACCTTTGATAGATTTATCCACTAAAGACTTTTTTTATGATCCCTTGGATGTAGTTTTGTAGCATCATGAATTACTACTTTTTGTTTGTTTTCCATATCTTCTTCTAACCCTGGATAGAAACTGCTGACAACATTCATAATATCTTGCTCTATGAAATGAATGCCTCCCAACATAATTGAAAGATTTTCAATAAAATTTGTCAAACAAAATATCATATGTCAACAAAAACTAAGTTATAAAAATATAATGAGATAGTTACAATAACACAAAACAGAAATATAAATAACAACACTTACCATTTCTTTTGCAATGCCTTTTATAATTTGTTTACACAACTTTGTAGATTCCTTTGTCGTGTCATACAATGACAATGATAATTGATATTTAATCTTGTCATGTGATTTGGGCGGTTTTTTAAGTAGATGAAAAACTTCAGAGTTCGGTATCAAACACATGTCTATGACCTTTCCCAGCACCTCATAAATTCCACTATCATTAGGGATATCAACATATACATATATTTTCACATCTTCGCCTTCTCTATATTTCACATACCATACATTTTATGTAAGCTTCACTTCTTTTAATTTCTTCCGGTATGAAATTGTCTTCTTATTGTTTGGGGCACTTGATAGATTTGTAGTTATTAGCTCATGTTTAGTTCGTTCAACAGTGCTTTTTGAGGATCCACCTTTAATTTTAGCAGTCTTTGGTCCAGAAAGGTTCACATAAATCTTCTTTGATGCCATTTTCCTATGAAAAATACACACATATATATAAATTAGTAAATTACAAAAAACAAATAGCTTAAATTAACAAACAAAACGATAAATGATAAATAATTATGTAAAACATAACCCTAAAAAAAAAAAAATTTAAAAAAAAATGCAGCCCCTCCCACCCCACCCCACCCCCACGGGCTCATTGGGCCACGGGGGTGGGTGTCACTGGTGAGCACAATCAGGCCCACCATGCCCACTGCAAACGTAGTGGCCTTCTACCTGCCATGAGCCTATCAGGTAAACCTAGCTCATCTAAAATTTTAATTTCTAGAAAAAAAATTAAATTTCATTAAACCTATTGAATTTTAAATCTTGCACACAGCAAAAGGGAAACTAACCTTTCAAATGTGATAATCTTCCGTTGAATATGTTGTTTATAATAGTGTAGCTACTCCACAAATTCACTCCAAGTCTTTTAATGAACCTCGAAAAGCCTTGATGTGATGTGAGGAATAATGATAATGAAATTTATGATATAACAGAAATTACAAAGTTGTTTTACTGCATGGTTAATATGGGATTAATTTGTTTTTATAAAAACTTTAACCTGTAAATTTTGTTATGGCGATATAGGGAACTATGATAAAATGAAAACTACGGAATTGTTTTACCGCACGGTGAATGTGGGATTGATTTGTTGTTAGTAAGACTTTAACATATAAATCTTGTTATGGTGATATAGTAAATTGTGATAAAGTGAACATTACGTAATTGTTTCACTGCATAGTGAATGTGGTATTAATTTATTTTTTAATAAAAACTTAACATATTAATCGTGTTATGTCAATATAGCAATTTATTTTAAATGTGTGATAGAAGATATAATAAAAATTAAAAGAAAAACATTC
This sequence comes from Pinus taeda, assembly GCA_000404065.3. NCBI lineage: Eukaryota > Viridiplantae > Streptophyta > Pinopsida > Pinales > Pinaceae > Pinus > Pinus taeda. The sequence continues at coordinate 87,498 of APFE030253330.1, read as the reverse complement.
AATTGTCTAGTAAATGTTATATAGTTTAAGTAAAAAATTAATTTAGGTAAAAGATTTAGTTTACAATTTTAATTTAAAGATTTAGTTTAAAATATTAATTTCATAATAAAATTTTAGTTAAAATTTTTCAATCAATTGTAGAAGAAAATTATGGAGGAAAATACATGAAACAAAATTTTTGGAGGGAAAATTTTCGGCGAAAAGTTTTGGAGGGAGAAATTTTGGCGAAATTTTTTGGAGGGAATTTTTCATTCTTTAAGATATATATTATCATTAGGAGAGAGTGAATTTGTATCATTCAACCTCTTTTGTTTGAAAGGTGTGGATTCTTCTGATAGTGCAGTTTCGCTTTATGAAGTATCAACATCTTCATTGCGTAACAACTCTATTCATATTGATGAATATAAATGAAACTCTCCCATTGTGAATAGAAAGTCAAATCCTCCACTTAGGCCTAATCCTAAGGACTATGAGAGAAGCACTGGTGAAAGACAAGATTAAGAATTTCAAACAAATAAATTGTCATGGTTTCCACTTAGTCCTAATCATATGGACTATGAGAGCAGCAGTGACGAAGAGCATGATGAATATTTTCAAATACATAAAGAGTTGCAGTTTCCACTTAGTCATAATCCTTTGGACTATGAGAGCAAAAATGATGAAGAGAATGATGAATTATTTCAAATGAATAGAGTGTCACGGTGTCCACTTAGTCCTAATCCTATGGACTATGAGAGAAACAATGATGAAGAGCATGATGAATAATTTCAAATGAATAGAGTGTCATGGTGTCCACTTAGTGTTGGCTTGTTGGGGCCTAACCCAAGTTCAGAGGTGATTTAGGCAAACAAATCCCGGTACTGCTGGCCCTTTCAGCAACAGCCCATGGAGCGCGGACTGAGGTCTCACCCAAAGTAGTATGGGAGGGTGCTAGAACTAGGTTTCTGTACCCTGGAGATGTCTGATGAGTTCAAGTGGTTTGCAGTTTGACACTGCGCGCACATTGCTATGCATGATTACCCGTACATCATAGCTTGAGATGTTGCCTTCATGCAGCCCTACTTGGGGGATGAACACTGTTATTACCCAAGTCCTTACTAGTATTCCACTGTTAGTAGATTAACTTAGCTTAATTGCATGTGTAAAGTATGCTTAACAATATAAATCATTCATACAAGTGTGCACAATAAATAAACAATATATTTGCAATGGATATCAAACATGTAATAACTCAAGAATAGATACACAAAATTTGGATAAAACTTCTTTTATTATTCTCTTCTTCAGTTACAGACTCGACTCCACCCTACGCACTCAGCTACAGGGGTTCGTGCACTCACCTACGGACAACTAGGCCTCTGCGCACTCAGCTACAGAGCCTTTTCCTACTCTACGACCCAAGACACACCTAGACACTTGCTCTGTCCTTCTACTTCTCTATCTCATACTTTGCTCTCACTAAATATCTTTTACACTTAGAGCCTTGCTCTATTTATACAATCCCATGGTCCATGGACCATGAGTAGGCCGACATTACATTGCAAACTAGGGCAGACAACCCTATCACTCTAACATACTTCTGTGCCTGGAATTCGCGGGGCTTTACAACATCATTCGGCCAAAACATGGGCTTTGAGCCCCAAAACATGCCTCGGGGGGATTCCATGCCCAACAGGTCCCCAACACAAACATCGTCACTCGCCCTCGAGTCACTCTGTTAGCGCGGCAATCTTAGCATGGAGTTCCTCCAATTGTCCTCGAGCTGTGCTGATGTCGGCAGCGCACTAAGCCGCTACTTGTTGGATCCGTTGCATCCTTTATTCTGAGACTTTCGTGTCTGGGGTGCTTCTCTACATTAACATGTGCATCCCCTATATGTGCACCATCTTTCCTTTGATGTTTGTTATGATACTGAAAGCCTCTTCAATCCATGGCTGGATGCACGCTTTGGAAACTGCCTCCTTATGTCGTGCCGCATCCACTTGTTCCTTCAGTGCCCTGGCTTGCTACATCCTTGCAATCCATTGAGTGAGGACTACTGTTTGCACAGTTCCTCTAACACTGTCGTATTGCTGTTGCAGTTCTCACACCTCTATCTCTAGGCGCTGGATGTTGGGGTCCTCTTGCAGAGTTGTGAGGACCACAAGTGCTTGCTCCAACAAAGTGGTACAGTCTTGCACTGCACCTCCAATTTCTTCCAATCTCACTGCAATAGCACTAGCACGCTATTCTCGGACCTCTAGGGGAGTGGAAGTTTGCGCCTTTAACCATAGCGCAGCGTTTTGAAGATTCAGCTCTAGTTGAACCTTGGTCATTTCTTCTCTAGCCTCGCGGACTTCAGTTGCCAACCTATGAATCCGTACCTCTATTGGTAGATCTGCTGGGATGGCCAGCTCCGGGACGCGTCAGCATGCATCACTTGCATCAACTGTTGGTTCTGCAACACCAATTCGTCATGCTGCAGACTGAGCTGTTCCATGTTGATATTTTGTTTGCTGAGAACTTGGATCATGTGGCTCTCCCTAGCGTGCAGCTCTGCCGTTATCCCATCCTGTAGCAGATACAGTGTCTCTTGCGGATGGGAAACCAAATTAAGGCCAAGGCTTTTGATTATATTAACCACAAATTTTTTGGTCTCATTCGCTGCTACTAGGGCTCCTTCCGGTAACACTATGGTGTTTTCCATCTGTGCTCGCAGCATCTGCTCTACTGCCGAGGATCCTGCTGTGAGGTGGGTTGAAAGGGTACCCACCTGAGGGGGCTGCACCTGTAACTCCTATAGCTGTGCCCTAAGGGCCCCCAACATATTTTGGTGCTCCTGCATAAAGTCCTGAAGGGCCTCATTTGTGACATCACGAAATGTCTTGGCAATGTCATGGAGGTCACCTTCGGTTAAGGTGATTGGGTCAATGGCCAACTTAGAGGCCTTGACCTTCTTCCTCGATCCTGTTCTCTCTACCATATGTGGGCGCTTCAATTGTGTGGACACTATCCCTGGGTCCATGCTCCCTTGTGCTGTTTCTGCTTCCTCTACCTCCTGCCCTTGTGAGGATGTTGCTTGGTCCTCATCCACCTTTGCTGTTGCTTCTTATTTCACCTGTGCTGCTACTGCTGCTTCTGCAGCTTTTTTCTGCTCTACGGCTTTCTGTGTCGCTTCCTGTGTTACCCTTTCCTTAGCTGCTGCTATTTCCTTCCGCCTTTTCTTGGCCAATTGTGTGACGCGCAACTTGGCATCGTCCTTCTTCTTTTGTGTTGCCGCCTTCTCAAGTTCTACTAGGTTTGGGGTGTGCCATTCCGGAGGCCATGTCTCCAAGGCAACGAAGATGGCATCGTCAGTGGCTGTAAAGGGGAGCTTCGTCCACTGCTTCGTTGTATCCTTGTGTGCTCTGATGTATACATTATGCATGTCAGCTTTGAATTTTTCAAAACTCTATAGTCTATTTTACACCATAGGCAACAAGCGTGGCCGCTGATTGATCCACATCTGGATGCTCATCTCCATGAGAACCCAGAAGATTTTGGTGTTGCGTATCCGTTTTGCGTACTTTGTGACCTAGAGCGAAGCGTACTTCACGGCCTCTAGTAATTCTCTGTCAATGTTGGGGAATTGACTGTCCTCCGGCAGTTCCCCTGTTACGAGCATTATGGATAACAACAACCATGCATAGTGGAAGGTTTTACCCTACTCTTAGGCTTCGCGATAATTCTTAAAAAATTCAACGCAGAGGAATTCAGACCAGTTGAATTGGACCCCCTCCACGTACTACTCATCCAGTGCAACCACCAGCGCCGGTACCTCATCGACATGACACTTCCTCATGACTTTTCCAGCTAGGAGTTGGGTTGCTATGCATAGCCATTTATCCTTGATGCTAGAGATGGTGTAGCCCCTCTTCTTCTTCTCCAGCTTGTATTTTGTCTTCATGGCTTTTGCAAGGGCCAAATCACTGCCCTTTCCTTCGGTTATAGTTCCGAGGTCCTTTCCATTGCAGGGGAGCCAAGAAATGCAGTGGATTAGGTCTGCTGTGATGGGGATAGGCTCCTTCAACAATAGATACCCATCATGCACTAGGAAGAGTAGCTGCCTGATGACGAAAATGGTGATGGGCGCGCGGTGGAAATGAGGTATCCATAGTAAGTGCAACAACCCAGCCTTTTCCACACCACATAGCCACTTCTGCGGTTGTAGCATTGTCACCATCCCCTCAGTGATCTGCTTCATAAGGTTCCCGGTCTCTAGGTGAGGGAAATTCTCGCAGTTAGTGAGGTCCCAATCTTCAAAATTCATGGTTGGCACATGGCCCAGGTGCGTGCCTTCAAACACTATGCCCTTTGGGAGGAGTGGAGTCTGGAGTGAACTCTTGGTTTCGTCTAGGTCCTTCGGCACTTTGGTCTTCCCTTTTCGTGGAGGGACATAGGCGAGCAGTTTTGTTGCAGAGCATGTAGGTTGAATATCCTCCTCCATACCTTTGTCTTCTTCTGCTATGATGATCAGGGCCTGCAGATCTTCTTCCTCCTCATCTGTGTTGATTGTGACAGCTTTCCTTTTTTTTACCATTAGTAACTTACTGCGTAGTGAGTTCCTCGGGGCACGCGTACGGGGGCCATTACTTGTTTATCTTACTTGGGCCTTGGCGTTCGCGGTGATTTGAGAATTTTTGCCACAACCCCAGCACCTTCTGGAACATCCTCCACCATTAGGGTCTGTGCGGCCTCACCGGCAGTTACCTCTTCAATTCCCAGACCATCCTTAGTGGCTGTCATCATATCTAGGTTGTATTCTGTCACTCACGTACTTAGGGGCTTAATTATCGCTCGGATCTCAATGCTCAGTGCTCTGCTCAAGCGCTCAATTCTCAAATGACCGAGTGTTGTTCGCTGGCCATCCCTTTGTGTTTTATAGCACCTTTTGAATTTGAATTTGACTGTTCCCCCCAATTTTGGGCCATTAATGCTTTCTTGGAGGTAGATTTTCCCAAATCTTTCCCATAAATTGCGTCTTAAATGCCTGCCGCTAGCTCCATTTGGCCTCAAATCGAGCATCCCCTCGTGAATAGTGACACCAATGGTCACTTTCCGGCTAATTCGCGTGGTAGTGCAGCCCTCCGTGTGCGGTCATGGACCTTGTGACACTCTGCTTCTACGCACATCCCCAATATCACGCAACTTCCGGATAGAATAGTTTATAGTCCCACGCTTCCTTTCAACTGCTTGGAGCGCTAAGACTATTCTTCCTGTGGCTAGTTAGGTGGTCGCACCACCCATTTGGGGCTCCATCCCATCCTCCATCATGGTTCACAGAGAATCCACACCTTCCACTGTTGTGATCGGCATCGCGCACTTTACTACTTGCAACGCGCTACCTTGGTCACTACGTTTGGCAATATGTGGTCCAAGCCAAGGTAACAAGCTAACCAGTTCCCGCCGATAGTTCTCCCACTTGTCGGTGATCGTACGCACCTTGCCTTACCATCCTTAGTTTTTCAATGAGAAGTGTTTCCTTTATTTCATCTTCCAACTTCTTGACCTCCACATCTATCAAAGCACTTTTCTCCCTTAGCCGTACCCGATCTTTTTCAAGTTCGTGAAGTCTAAGGTTTCCCTGTCGGATTTCTTCCTCAAGTGTTATGTGTTCTGTTTCTCGCGGCTATGTGATTTCTTCGATCTGGGCTTCATGGATTGTCGTATCTGCGAGTGCTGTTATGTGCGGACTAGGCTTCGCATGCTCCATAGGTATTATAGCCCCTGCTTCATACTTTAGCTTTGGAAGTGATCGCGTAGTTAGGGTTTTGCACGTGGTCTTATAAGCCCATAGAACTGCTGGTATGCATAGGTCCCAGTCAGTACGTCTCTTATGGTGGACCATGTTTAGCACTTTTCACACCTTGTCAAAGGCTTCTCCGCGTATAACCTTCGACGTGCTTGGTCTTATCATACTTTGTTGTTTGCGCCCTCGTCATGCCCACTCCTACTTATTGGTCCTGGTTCTGATCATGAGGACGGTATGTGTTCATGCAGCTTGCGGACTGTATGCCTATACCCATCTAGAGAGGTGGGCATGCAGGCTATTTTGTCCATCATACCTGGCTTCCATCCGCAGCTGAGGCTTTCCAAACTGTATAAGAATCATTCTTGTGTAGTCACGCCAGTTCTCAAAACTTCTCTAATGTGTACCCCACCATCTTGCAGGTGTAGTGCGCAGTGCCCATTTTAGAGCGTCAAAACACTACGTTATGGCACCTCTTTTTCAAAATTTTCAGGAAGTCATCCACCGCTGTCAACCCATCATACATGGGTAGATCCCTTACCTCTGTTGTCACATAGCATAGTGATCTTACCATCATGTTGCAATTGAGCATGGTTACCTCATCTGCCATCGTTCTATTTCCTTGTGCGAATTTGATGTGTAGGAGCTCTCACACTCCCACGAAATATTGCCATCTGAGTTGGATTCACCCAATCCTATTCTTGGGTGGTTATCTTGTAGATAAAGTTTAGATCATCGTTTCTCTCATCATCGTACACTATCTCTGTGTAGCGTGATCCTTCCACAAGGTCTAAAGGTACCACTACGCGTAGTGACTTTTTCTCAAAAATCATTTTGCGCTTCTTTAGATTTATCACTCTGTTCATATCAGTGGCCCAATCTATTCCCAGTAGCGTAGGATAGGGATTGTTGTCATCGAAAATCTCTATCACTTTGAAATCTGCAAGCGCGCTCGCACCTTTGATATCTACTGTTATTCCCTGCAATCTTCCCATTGGTAGGATCTTTTGCTGGTTCACCATTCGCAATTGAATAGGGGACCATTGTAATGCGGGTCTGCCCATGCACTCCTTGTCTACTTTGGCAGTACGTTTGCGTCTGATCCTAAATCTAGAATCACTTGATCCATTTCATATTCCCTGATTTGCGCAGTCAATCTCATCTCCCTTCCTGTTCGCATTGTGTGCTTCCCGAGCTTCCGGACTATGCGTGGTTCTCCTATCCTAGTGCACGTAGTGATGAGTTCTTGCAGTCCCTTCACAGCCTTGCTATCGCAAAATAGCTTCATGCATGTCTCCAGAAAGGTAGTAAGCATTGATGGGTCCATATTCAGTTCTAGTTTGTCTTTACTACCTGAAGTGGAGGCCTCTGTGAAGCTCTTCTTAGCTTCCATGAATGTCTCCTTCGCACACTCCAAATCGAACTCTGGTTCCTTTGCAGGAGCTTTGCGAATCCAAGCACTCTCTTCGGGTTGCTTGCCCTTGTCATCTCCTATCGTGATACCGCTTAAGAGCATAATGTTTACATTCAGGTCCTCCTTGCGTGGCTCAGACCTCATCATTTGTAGGTTCTGAGTTGGGGGAGGCTGAAGTATTCCTTTATCACGCAACCTTGCTATCAGTGTAGGGTAGTCCTCTGTCTCATGATCAAACTGGGTACAATATAAACATGATGCTCTCGTCGGATTTGTACAATCACAGGCATAATACCCCGACCCTCTGCAATTGTAACAAATCAGCTGTCCGCGACCCCTTCCTAGTCCTATTCCACCTTGATATCATCCGCGCCCTTGAAATCCAGTGAGCACCATCCCTGCATTTTGATTGAGAGCTCATGTTTCGGTCTGAACTCTGTAGGTAGGAGTACGATCCATCATCAATTCATAACTTCTACAGGTTCATTCATCATGGCCTACTGACCTGTAGAAATTATAGAACCACTGCTGGGATGTCTGCGTATACTTTTGTAATAGGTGATAGTTATCTATAGTGTTCTTCCCTCCTATCTGGAAAATCATGCACCATAATGCAGGTGCTACACTCAATCCTAGTGCCTTTGGTCTCAATGACATCGACCCTCCTCTCGCTAGGTAGTTCGCGAAGACTGGATAATGGTCCTTGTCATGCCCCTGGCCTTTGCATTTTATGCACCATACCTCCTCACGCGCCTCTGGGAGAGTTGTCCTATCCTATTTCAAACTCTGCATTTCCAGACACAAGTTTTTCAATTGTGCGTGGATTTGTTGGACTCCCAGGCCAAGATCTTGTATTGGGGTTTCGTGCAGTCTCATTACAATCTCCAAAGCTTCGGCCTGGGTGGAGAACTTCTATTGTGACAACACCATCCTTAGATGTAGCATTAGTGATGCTACAAACCATGCATGATGTTATCCATTCATCAAGGTCATTTGAAATTGCGAATCATGCCCTTCAGTCTCTGATTTAGTTCCCAAGGGGTCTCGCCTGGAAGCATCACGATTTCCTTAAACCTGATAATCGACCATGTCTCTAATTTTGGCCTACTAAATTCCCTGTTCATCACAGCTTGGATATCCATGACCCCAACATTTGGATTGTCATTAGAGTGCTTAATGTACTATGTTAGTGTGCGATCCTGCAACACACTTACCAGTGTTGCCTTCTTTATGTTGTCATCCATGACTCCTTGCACTTCCCATATAGCCTTTACCACAAGCCAAAATTGGTCCCGATCTTCGTTCCCTACTCCTTTGAACACCGACAACTTTATTGCGCTCGCCATATTGAACTATGGTGGTGGCGGAGGTGGTGTGGGGGGAGATGGGGATGAAAATGTTGAGACTGGTGGTGGTGTAGGTGGAGGTGGTATGCACGGAATTCGCTGCCTTATCAGACTGATTGCACTTCTTGGTGAAACTTTCATGAGCTCTTCCTCTCTTTCTTGCTGAGGCGAAATCAAGGGGCTATTTTCTATCTCTGCGCTAGCTTCACTTCTAGAGATTCTCCCACTTCGCGTAGCCCCAAACATCAATTTATTTGCATAACCTGCTTTTCACACAGTAGCATTTTAATCCAAGTGTTCAAAGATTTAATGTACTTACCTCACGGTCCTTTAAGGAAGCGTTATTCCACCTCGTTGTAGCTGACTGAAGTATCTACCGCGAACTCAGCGATAAACCCTACTATAATTTGATTAAGCCAATGGTCCACAATGTGCACGATCCTATATTCTGATGCTTCTAGTCTGTGCACCAACTCTGGAGTCCACACAATCAGTTTATCAAGCCTACACCTTCCTTAACTATTTTCTAGCTTCGCGATCCACTCATGCAACCTAGAGGGGAAGGATGCAAGAAAATTTTGTGGATTTTTGTATATAAGTAGAGCTCTAACCACTGTTCCTTTGGCACTCACGGATTCCTGTTTTCCTGCACCGGGAACTCGTGAATGTTTCTGTCCAACCACCCTTCAATTTATTTCTTTATCAAATTCCAGTGACACGACATTAAACATCTCTTATGTAGATCTCGATCCCAACAACGAAACCATTTTTTGGCTTGTTTGGGCCTGACCCAGGTTCAGAGGTGATTTAGCCAAATAAATCCTAGTACTACTAGCCCTTTCAGTAACAGTCGACGGAGTGCAGATTGAGGTCTCACCCGAATTAGTATAGGAGGGTACTAGAACCAGGTTTCTGCACCCTAGAGATGTCTAATGAGTTAAAGTGGTTCATGGTTCGACCCCGCACGCACGTTGCTACACACACTTACCCGTACGTCACAGTCTGAGATGCTGCCTTCGCGCAGCCCTACTCGGGGGCCGAACGTTGTTATTACCCAAGTCCTTACTAGTATTCCACTGTTAGTTGACTAACTTATCTTACTTACATGTGTAAAGTATACTTAGCAATATAAATCATTCATACAAGTGCACGCAGTAAATAAAAAGTATATTTGCAATGGATATCAAACATGTAATAAATCAAGAACATATACAAAAAATTTGGATAAAGCTTCTTTTATTATTCTCTTCTTCGGTTACAAACTCGACTCCGCCCTACGCACTCAACTGCAGGGGTTCGTGCACTCAGCTGCAGAGCCTTTTCCTACTCTACGACCCAAGACACACCTAGACACTTGCTATGTGCTTCTACTTCTCTATCTCATACTTTCTCACACTAACTCTCTTTTACACTTAGAGCCTCGCTCTATTTATACAATCCCATGGTCTGCAGACCATGGGTAGGTCAACATTACATTACAAACTAGGGTGGACAACCCTATGACACTAACATACTTAAGTGCCCAGAATTTGCGGGGCTTTACGACATCATTCGATCAAAACATGGGCTTTGAGCCCCAAAACATGCCACGGGGGGATTCCATGCCCAACACTTAGTCCTAATCATATGGACTATGAGAGCAACAATGATGAAGAGCATGATGAATACTTTCAAATGAATAGAGTGTCATGTTGTTCACTTAGTCCTAATCCTATGGACTATGAGAGCAGTTGTGATGAAGAGCATGATGAAGAATTTCAAATGAATAGAGTGTCACAATGTCCACTTAGTCCTAATACTATGGACTATGAGAGCAGTGGTGATGAAGAGCATGATGAATATTTTAAAATAAATAAAGAGTCATGGTTTCCACTTAGTCCTAATCCCATGGACTATGATAACAACAGTGATGAAGGCTAGGATGAAGAATTTCGAATAAATCGAGAGTCACATTTTCTACCTAGTCCTAATCCTAAGGACTATGAAAGCAGTAGTTATGAAGGGCAAGATGAAGCACTTAGTCCTAATCTTAAGGACTATAAGAGCAGTAGTGATGAAGGGCATGATGAACAATTTTTAGAAAGTAAAGAGTCATAGTTTTGACGTATTCCTAATCCTATGGACTATGAGAGCAACACTGACAATGCACATAATGAAGAATATCCAATAAACATCAACTCAAATTTTCCATTTATTCCTAATTCTAAGGACTATGAGGGTAGCACTGAAGAAGGGCATGATGAAGAATATCCTCCAAGTCAGTATTTCAAAAGCACAGATTCTTATATGATGATCCAATGATGCATATGTTTCCAGGAAATATTGTATCGAGGAGTAGGAGCAGACCTTTTCGTATCAATCCAAGACGTTCTAGTTATACAAGGGGTAGAGCAGAATATCTGATGAGAAGAAGTTCTATCAGTGCTCTCATTTAAAGTGAATGTTGTCAAAAAGATTTCTTGAAACATATGGATTTCAAGTTTGCATTAGAGAAAAGGAAGATATTTTTGCCAATGAATAAAAGCATGCAAAATTCATATTTAGTGGGGTGCATGCAATCTACATTGTCAAGTTATGATTATCATATTTGGTCTTTATTTATTTTTAGAAAGGCTTTCAAAATGTTTCATTCAATGGGTAATTTTTGTCTATCAAGAATCCAAGAAAATTTGGAAAAGGATCCCACATTTTATTTAGAAGTACGTCATAAACGACAGTTTGGGCCATTATCAAATACTGTAATGACATGGATGAAATATTTCTTTTCAAAGCATGGAGAGTGTATTACAAAGAGAGAGACAATACATATTCCAGATAATTTATCAAGATGAGAAATCTACAACTTATACAAAGAATATGCAAAAGGTGCTGAGCGACATGGTCAATTGAACAATATCAATATTTTGTGAATATATGGAAGAAAAAAATTAACAATGTTCGTATTCCTAAGAAGACAAGGATGGGGATTTGCAGTGCATGTGCTTCTCTTAAATAAAAAAAAGGGATAGATGTAAAGCGTAAGAAAGAGGTAAGCATTCATAACTTTAACTTTTAAAATTGTATAGTCATCAACTATGAAAACATATTTCTTAATGACTTTATTTTATGTTGTGTAGATTCCATTTTCAAATCACTTCAAGAGCATCACGAACAAAAAACAAGTGAAAGGAAAAATTTGTACAAGCATCAAAAGAAGTGTTATGATAATCCAAATAAATATTTGGGTTTGATAATTGATGGTATGGACCAAAAGAGAACATTTCTACCACATTTTTTTCGCACACCCAAAAATTTACAGGAGGAAAATTTTATTCAGTATCACTTGGTCAGTTGTATGGTCTTCAATGGGAAAATGTTGCCAAGGGTATACTTCACAGCTCCAAATATTCATAATGATACAAATCTAACAATAACCATAATCCATGACGTGCTTTCTCATTAGCCTCGTAATATTCTTGAAGTTTTGTATCGACACTTGGACAAAACTTGTTGTGAAAACAAAAATCAAATTGTTTTTGGATATCTAAACATACTTGCTGAATTGAGAATTTTTCAGAAGGTAAAGGTTGGTGTCCTTCTTGTTGGGCACACTCACGACCATATTGATAAGATGTTTATTCATTTTTTAGTCACATTGAGGAGGAAGGAAGTTGGGAGCTTGCCATCATTAATTGAATGTATTAAGAAATCATACATGCCACAACCTACTTTTGATGTGTTGGAGGAAATTGTTGACATGCAAAGGTTTATTCTGGGATCGCATGGTGAGGAGAAATGCATTCAACAACTTAATGAAATTAGCTTCCACATCAATTTCATATCAAAAAAATTGATGGGAAAACACTAATATGGGGCAAGAAGTATTCAACTACTGCAAAATGGGCACCATCATTAGGTTTGGCATTTTTTAAGTTCGTTCTAGATCATCCAATATTTGCATCAAATATATTGTTATTACAATCAATTGTTGAAGTTCATAATGCACGTAGGAAGAATAGAGATATAAATTATTTTGATTGCTAGAAGAAATTTAAAAATGTATTAGATATACATATGAGTACTTTGATATTGTTGATTCAGTTTGGTGGGTTTATTTTTACATAATCAAAGTGATATCATTTCAAGAACAAAAAATGAAGATATACCTTTGAAAAATCCATTTATTTGGCCACAAAATGTGTCAAATGAACATGAGGAAAGAAACATTGTTGAGCATAAACAATCTCAAGGTATTATTAATTCTTCACAGGCAGAGGAAAGAGAAATGTCTATTAGTTCCAGAAGATATTGTGCACAACATGAAGACATGGAAGACCTTTACAGGGGTTCATCAGGTGTTTATCTAGAGTGTCATTGATGTCAATATGGAAATATTCTGGATAGTAAATAATGATGTGAAGCCAAGCAGAGCATATCCATAAAGCAACAGTAGCAAGAAGCCAAAGAGGAGAAGCCATCATGAAGCCAAAGAGTAAGATGAAGAGTTCATCAGAAGCCATAAAAAAAGATATATCGAAAGAAGAGCTATCAGAGCAGTGCATTGGAAGTCATAGGAGAGAAGAAAAACCACAGGAGCAATGACCCAAGACAACGCAGATTTGTTGGAGGAAGGAATAAACTGTGGAAACCTCTTAAAATGTTCACAACACCTAAAAAAACTGGAGGAGTTAACATATCAACATAAATCATATCAGTAGGATCTATTACATGCCACTGCACAAAAACCCCGATTGAGATTTGAGTTGTGGACCCAAATTTCCAATAGAACAAGCTCTAATATAATACCGCATCTGCCACTATCGGAAGTTACGTATCGCAAGTTAAAATTGTCATCGCCAAAACCTGCGATTGTGATACCATTGTCGACCCGCTACACCATTGTAATACAACTCAATAGAATATGACATCCGTCGCATAATCGCAAAACATAAGGTTCATTATGTATCACTGCCCCAAATCTGCCAATTGTGATATTTACTGCCGACCCGATGGTTCCATTATAGTACTCCATAATACAATATCGCATCCACCGTATAAAATTTCATATCGCAAGTCATAAAGGGATGTCACAATAAAAACTACGATTGTCATATAAGGTGTGGACCTGATTGCTCCATTATAAAACACCCTAATGTAATATCACATCTGCATATCAGAATTTTCATATCACAAGGCTTAAAGGGATGTAACATTGAAACACCTATTGTGATATAATATGTGGACCTGATAGCTCCATTAAAATACACCTTTATGTAGTATCGCGTTCATGTATTAGAAGTTACACAAATCATAAAGGGTTGTCACCCTGAACCGCTGATTGCAATAAACCCCCGAACTACCGATTGCGATAGAATTTGTGGATCTGATGGATCTATTGACAATTGTTTAATGTTATATTACATCTACCTCATTAGCAATATGAGTATCGTATATATCGGTAACGTTAAATATTGCAACTGCGAGACCTCCAAAAGTTGTGATTTCGATTACGATTGATGACATGGATGTGGGACCTGTTGTGGTATTCAACAACCCCCCATTTGTTAATGATAGTAGTTAATGTTACATTTATAAATGGGGACCCTTTAAACAGTTTCATCCAAAAAAAAAACTTAGCATTTAGTCATTTCTTTTATTTTTTGAATAAAGTAAAAATAATAATCAAAACCTTTTTGGGGACTACTAAAGAATTACCTTTTCATATATAGCATGTCTAAAACCCACAAAAGGACCTTTCTAAAAAATCTCCAAAATCAAGAAAATTGATTAAATAAGGGTTCCATGGTCTAAATTATCATAAAATCCGACGAAAATAGAAGTCCTTAAGCTTTTTAGGCTTAAGTCTTGCATCACATATCATGACTTATAAAGAACTCTCTCTTAAAAAAAATATAATAAAATTTGTGAGACGTGAAACTGTGATGGCACTTTGACTTTTATCGCATCACATTTCCAGCATTCAAGCAAATGCTTTGCACTTACCACCAGCCGATATTGCAAAATGAGATTGGGGCCTAGACCCACACCTTAGAATATTAAAAGTAAATATTTCGAGTCCGTCAAGTCTATTGCATAGGATAAACCTAGCGACTAGCTATACATCAAACAACTAATGGATGACTCACATCTCGCATCTCGCAGACACACAACAAGAGGTAAGAATGCTAAAAGGCACATCTTGCGATATTGCTTTGAAAATCACACAATTGCTATCATCGCAGTACAATGGCTCACCACCCTATAAGCTTTCATCCTGTTTTACGGCCAAAACATTTATGAGCAATAAAGCTAAGGGATAACGAATCATTAGTGGGCATTAGTGGGAAATAACTGCATTTATGTGTGAAAAGCCATTTAGCTTGATATGATATCTTGTTACGTGCATTCAAATAATGCTTTTTTTACCACCTTTACAAACTATCCACATTATTTCCTTTTTACATTCATCTTTGTGTGTCCGATAGCTGTTGTTCTTCATTTCGAGAAAAACCCATAGAGTAGAGCGTTGAGAACAATGGGGAAGATAGGTAAGTTTGTAGCCTCTGAGAAGATAGAGATGACTCCCCTATTCATAGATACCACATGCAGCAGAGAGGGAGGAACCTCTACATGGGAGGCTATGTACAACATACCGAAGGAGGAACAACCGAGAATTATGGAAACAAACATTACAATTGATGGACAAGATTCCTCAGATGCTTCCATGCTAGAGACAACTTGCTTATTTTTGCACCGCATAGCTGCTCCATAAAAGATAATCCCTTATACCGACATGGTAAAATGGGTTATTGATGAAGCCAAAATCTCAGACAAAGAATTCAAGACGAGAATCCCAGAGGTCATCGAATCTTTTATCCTGGATAACCTACGGCTTATATACCACCTACCAGAGCCGCAGGTCATCTATAATAGGCAATTCATAGAGAAGTTTGCTAAAGATAACAACGACTAGCAGATTGCACCTGCGCCTAGTCGAATAATGAAGAGAAAATAAAAAAAGACAAAATTGGTATGTACACTACTGCGTCTATTTGTCCCCCTTATAGTTTTGCAGTGGCTATGTTATGTAGACTGTTTGGCAGACCGGATAGTACTAAGTTCTCCCTAGAATGGTTGTCATTAATAGATGCAGTCGTTAACACAACTATAATGAATTGGGCCCAAATCTTGTCAGACAATTTACCAAAAACAATTATCGAGTATAGAAGGAGAATAAGTATTGCTTCAAGGGTTTACCCTCCATTTTTTATGAGTGCCTATGTTATGGATGCTATTTGTTTTAGTTCAAATTTCCCCATCATGGGATGGAAATGAAATATTCAAAATCCACTTCCCATTCACATGTACCACAAGGTCATGTGAGAATCCAATTTTCAACCACATTGTTTCAAGATCTACCATGGAGTTATGCTCCCTATTCACAAGTGGATTTATAATCGAGATGCCCCCAGGTTTTCCCAAGAAGCTGAAGTTGACATCCTCTTGGTGGCCAGATGGTTCGGGGAGGAAAAATTTACATATATAAGATTTTTTGGCAGCATCACCTCCCCCCATATCCTCCCATACTAGGTTCCAAATAAATTAATGACTAGGGAGATAGCCTATCAAACAGCTAGTGAGGGAGGAATGAGCCATACACTAAAAGAGTAAAAAAAGACCATTTTCCTGCATTCCCTATATAGTGCAGAGCATTTGCACTACATGACCTAGGACATGTGTTCAAAGAAGTAGAGAACATGCTATCTCTGCAATTACCCAAATTCTCTAGACGATAGTATGACCCATTTGGCACTGTCAAGAATTTCACCACTTTGGTGAAAATAAAAGTATTCACTAATGAGGAGGATGTTTTTGATGATATATTTTTGCACAAAAACACCTTTAAAGAGTTGAAGCATATGGCACAACTAATTTTTGACCATGAAGATATGGAAAAGTTTTACAATTACAGAGAAAGAAGGTTGGCAATGGTCCCATTGGACCAATTATTAATTTAACCAATAAGGGAGCCTACTCCTAGTATGACTATAGAAGGTGACTCCAAAGAAAATTCCAAATCTAATTCTAGGGCAGAGTCTCAAGAGAAATCTATTGGGGAATCGTGACAGTCATCACAAATGGTAGAAGCAGAAGCATCGAGTCAATAAAGGATACGGCCCAATCTACACAGAAGACAGCTGAAGAAGCCTTAACTAGCAAGCAGGTTGAAATCCATACTAACCCTACACAACCAATAAAATCCATGGTAATTGAATTAGAGGAAGAGTGGGATAATTTTAATAAAAGTCTCAATATAGAGGAATAGGTGCTAGAGTTGCAAACTCCACAACAAAAAACAGCTTTGGAAATTATAGTGGAAGAAACTGCAAATGAACAAGAAGTAGAGCATATCCCTGTTACCCCCACCTCTGAAATAATTTTGAGAATTGAAGTAATACCCCCTCTAGATGTATTCTATAGCCCATAGTATAAAGTCATGGTGAAAAGGAAAAGAAAGAAAAGAAAATTGGACTCTATAGCTGTTACTACCCCTGAAAATGAACTAATGGAGCTTCTATGGAAGGACTTGCCAGTCGATCCATCTGCCAACCTAACTAGAATCTCTCATTTTGCAGGTGCTTATGCTATGACCATAGAAAAAGCAACAAAAGTCCAAATGTTTCTTAGAGAAAAGGAAAATAAAATAATGTCGCTTGAGCAACAATTATAGCAAGTCAAATTTGACCAGCAGGCAGAGATACAGTTGTCCAAGATTCAACAGGTATTTGAATAGATGCAAATAGAACATCGAACTAGCTTAGCCAAGAAGGAAGCACATGTGCAGGAAATAACTGATCTACATAAAGACAATCCAAAAATTGATCAGTTTATTACCAAAGCACTCATAATTAATTCCTAGTTGACACATCAGAAAGAATTACTATGCCAAAAGATTTCACACTGGAAATATTACTGCGAAATAAGTGATAAAATGACAAGTCAAGTCGTAGAAACTTGACTTGAATATGATGAGATATTTAAAAAGGTCTTTGATTTCATCGCCTGGAAAAATACAGAGGAGGGGAGAAAAGCCGACCTGCCCAAGCTAGAAGAATCACATAAGGAAATTATGTTTGCAAGCTTGGATTCTCGGCTTAAAGAAGCAGAAAAGGCAACAACAGACACAACGAAAACAACAAACATTATCATAGAGAATATCAATGAGAATTTGCATGGTGCCAATCTAGTGGCAGAGTCCATTCCAGGGTTCCTTCCAAATGTGAAGCAGCTCGAGCAACAATGGAAACAGGCAGTGGAAGAAAAAGCGGAAGTGATAAGGCAAACAACCAGGCTAGATTGGGAGGCGTATTGGAAACATTTGGTCAAGCCTCATAGCCAATGGATGATATTGTGATTCATAACCACTTCTGCCGAGAAAATGGTGCCAATACCGACCAATGCCGTATTCAATGGACAGTTGAAAGCCAAAGTCGGCCATCCTACACAGTTGAAGCCTATGGTGGATATTTGCGATCTGAAGGATCAAATGAAACATAGTTAGTCACCTTGTTTACTTTAATTTTGATTTTATTTTTGCATAAATTGAGGCAGGTCATTTAAACCTCCTCAACTATTTTTGTAATAATCTATTTTTAGTTTTATAGTTTTAGTATTTAATCCCTTTTCATGCATTTAGAGAGGGGTCCAGAATTTTATCAGAAACTCTCCAAAACATGCACTTCTATCCCTTTGAGGAAGTTCTAGTGAAATATATGGAACAAGATTTATTTTTATCTGATTTAGCATCTTCTATTGAAATTGCACTTTTGTACTCTTAGATGATTTTGAATGGATTGAAGATAGATTAATATTGTTGAAACACCAGTAGGATGTATTATAAATGATACTTTTATCTCGTAATCCTTTTTACTTCTATATTAAGCAATCATTTCTTTCTAGATTATTTATGTATGCAGGTCTGAATTTTGATTACCATTATTGCACTTCTATATGATAATGATCTTTATGTTATGCTGAATATATGAATAAATCTTTATGCGATATATTTCTCAGAATCGTTTTGGCTAACTTTTTATGTGAAATGATTATTGTTAAAACATATTCACTTCTAATCGTAATTGAATGATCTTTATTACCAATTACTTTTAGAAATTATTGTAGTTGCATATATCAAGTTTATCCCAGGTATATTATGATTAGATAGTTTTTAAAATTAGAAGTTAAATGCATTTGTGATTGATTAGTTTAAACTAGATTACTATTAGCTTAAACATTACTCTAAAACATCACACATCACCCCATTTAGCACAAGCATTAAACAAATTGGAAAACTGGTCCCCATTATCCCCATTTAGAGCCACTACTCCAAACAGAAAAGGCGCTGCTAACCAAGGTCCGGACCAGGTGGTTTTCCCCCATGTTGAGGCAACAATTTTTGAGGCTTCAACAGGATTGTTGGAAATAATACTGAGAGGGGGGGGGGGGGGGGAATCAGTATTATCAAACTCTTATCAATTTATACAAATATTTCATATCTGACAATTGAAACTTGCATATACCTTCCAAAATTAATAAATTTAATTTATTCTTCAGATGTTTTGTCATTAACTTGTTATGTGAGAACCATAGAATAATGAGCAGGAACACAAAATAGACAGTCACACCAAGGAACACAAGATGTAAAGTGGAAACCCAATGTGGGTGAAAACCACCTGCTGCAATATGTCTCTGTCTTCTTTCAATTAGAAACTTCTTCTTACAATGATTTTGTATTAGTGCAGTCTTTTACTAGTACGCAGGCTACAGCCTGCAGAGAACTACAACCCTCTCTTGTTTTCCAGCTTCTTTTGGAAGGGAGCTACAACCCCCTTAGCTCTTGTACTAGCTGAAATACTAGTACGTAGGTGCTGACCTACAAAAGGCTACAACCTTCTCTTTTCTTCCAGGGACCACGTTTCTTAAATTTTCAAACTGGATCCAAAACATCAAGTACATGTGTATCACCCAATCTCCTTTAAACAAATAACTTCTCAGAATGCAGTAACCAGACACCAATTTAAACCCAGATCTCTGCAGAAACAGATAAAAGACAACTAAAATATATTTCAAGAAAGGTTCGCAACTTCACCGAAGGAAACCTGCGGATATCCACACTTTTGCCGTGACGAGTCTGCGCAACTCTGCACCTACGCTATCTATTGTTCAATGCACCTCTGCACCTGCTTCGCCGATTCAACTGTGCACCTCTGCACCTGCTTCTTCTTTGGTTCTGTGCACCTTTGCACCTGCTTCTTCTTTGGTGCTGCGCACCTCCGCACTGCGCCGTTGCCGCTCCTGCACACCTCCAGATTTAGACAGTTTATCAATTCTCAAACATAACCTAGATTGTCGAAATCACAGATCCGTTCATGCGTCAAAGGGATCCAAACTCTTCAGTAGATTTGACTTATAATGCCCCGGTTTCTCCTTGATTTAGATTCAACTGTGTCTCACCAACCGATTATCAGAAATTCAGATCTTGCTCTTCTTAAGATTTTCAACACTTGTATTTTGCCAACTGATCTCCTTTCCCTTTTATAGTCAAGACCTTACTCAAACCATGGATCAAAACCATTGAGAAACAATACTAGGGATCCAAAACCTGGGTTCAATATTTTAGATGCCAAAACCACGGACCAAAACCATAGGATCAAAAACGTCGGACTAAATACCACGGACCAAACATAAGGTGCACGTTTTTCTCTCCATGAAATTCCGTGCATTTTAGGTTCGCACCTTTTGTGTGGGAGACCTACGAACATATCCACACCTTTTGAACAGTTCTCCTGCGCAACATTTCGATGACTGCACCTTTTGATCTATGCACCTGCGGAACTAGAAAAAAAATTTGCTGCACTATAATTTATCATCTGAGATGAGTGGGTTGCCATCAAGTACAATATATGTATCATAATGCCAACAATCTCCCCCTTTGGACTTGATGGCAACAACAACCAATCACTCTCCCCTTTTGACATCAAGGGAAAAGGGGCGGATTACCATTCTCCCCCTGAGTACCCACTGAAAACTCTGAACGAGCTCCCCCTTTGTATGCGCTCTGTGCTTAAATGTTGTCTGCAAAAGATGTTCTACAAGAAAGAACATGACTCCATACATCATAAGTAACCTTCTTATCATCAAGACTCATACATACATCCATATCCCATCCAAGTGGGAATACACAAGATAAACAAAAAACATTCATCCCAAGCATAGTGGGGAAACCAAAATAGGCTGCTACATGACCTTGATATGAAAAGAAGTACATGACATAGAGACAAGAACAACTATCATCAGCAGAATCAAACTTCAGACCAGCACACATTAATCTACTCCACCATAAAACTCTTGAGAAATTAAACCAAGGACTTCTAAGATAATGCCAATAATGCATCATTAGAAGAATATATGCTCCCCCTGAACCTGTGCCAGATGATCTCTGATAGACCCATTCGACCCACATAGACCGACAAATGTACGTGTATCCACCTGTGTACAATAGACAAGATTCAATAACAGGATGATGCATCAACAACCCCCAGCTTCTGTCTGAGGTATTCAAATGTCTCCTTGGGCAATGGTTTGGTGAGTATATCAACAACTTGTTCCTTGGAGGGAACGTACTCCAATTTGACCTTTTGTTCTAGCACTTGTTCCCGGAGAAAATGATACTTGATTGGTATGTGCTTGGTCTTTGAATGCATGACTGGGTTCTTTGAAATGCTGGTTGCACTTGTATTATCACATAAGATGGTGATAGGTGGAGTACAAGTGATTTGAAAATCCTGCAAAGTTTGCATCATCCAAAGGAGTTGTGTGCAACAAGATGCAACAGTCACATATTCTACTTCAACTATAGATAAAGCAATCGAACTCTGTTTCTTGCTGAACCAAGATACTAATCTGGAACCCATAAAGAATGCACCAACACTAGTGCTTTTTCTGTCATCCACGCTTCCAGCCCAATCTGCATCTGTATAAGCATGAAGGGTGAGATCTATATCTCTAGGATACCATAGACCATAGTTTTGAGTTCCTTGAAGATACTTGAAAATTCTCTTTACTGCCTGAAGATGAGTTTCCTTTGGATTTTCCTGAAATCTTCCAACTATTCCCACTGCATGCATGATGTCTGGTCGTGTTCCTGTTAGATAGAGAAGACTACCAATCATAGATCTATAGGTTGGTTGATGCATTGCTGCTGAGTCATCATTTGCATTGAGGCTGCATCCTGTCACCATCGGGGTACATACAGGTTTCAAATCCTCCATCCCATATTTCTTCAAGATCTGCTTGAGGTACTTGGTTTGAGATAAAAAGATACCGCCTTCATTTTGTTGGATTTGTAAACCAAGAAAATATGTCAACTCTCCAATCAAGGACATTTCGAATTCTTTCTGCATCACCAAGGAAAATTTTTTACTCATAGCTTCTTCATTGCTGCCAAACATGATATCATCAACATACACAACAAGTATTAGAAATTTGTCATTTTCAATTTTTATATAAATATTACTATTTGTTGATCCTTTTGAAAAACCTTGTTGATGAAGGTATTTGTCCAGATGATAGTACCAAGTCCTTGGAGCCTGTTTAAGACCATAGAGAGCCTTCTTAAGTCTGCATACAAGTTTTGGATCATTTCCAAGAATGAATCCATCTGGTAGCTCAATGTACAATTCTTCTTCTAAGTCTCCATTCAGAAAGGCGGATTTCACATCCATTTGAAATACTTTGAATTTCTGAAAGCTAGAGAGAGCAAGGAACATTCTGATGGCCTCAAGTCTAGCAGCGGGAGCAAACGTTTCTGCAAAGTCTATTCCTTCTTGTTGAGAATACCCTTTACAAACAAGTCTAGCCTTATTTCTAACAACTTCTCCATTTTCATTCAAATTGTTTTTGAATATCCATTTTGTCCCTATGACATTCTTATCTTTTGGTCTAGGAACCAACTCCCAAGTGTTGTTCTTT